>JADBJO010005841.1:131626-134126 GCA_016801955.1 Conus betulinus
GGAAAGGGGGGAGGTGGGTTGAGTAGACTAGCTGATGAGAGGAAAAGAAGAAGGGGGGAGGGGTAGGGGGGGGAGGGAAGGGGGAGGGGAGAGGAAACTGGGGGCTTAAGAAGGCAGGGCCAGTATTCAAAAGTCAGGTGGAGCCACAAGACTGGCTAAGCATAATAAATGTGTATATAAAGAATGGGGAAAATGGGGGGGGGGGGGGGGGGGGGGTGGCACGGTGGAGTGCCAACAAAAGTGTATTGTTACTGTAGGGTTTTAAAAAAAAAAAAAAAAAAAAAAAAAAAAAAAAAAAAAAAAAAAAAAAAAAAAAAAAAAAAAAGGTGTATCGAGAAGAGTAGGGGAGAGGGGGTATAGGGGGAGGGGGAGATGGGAGAAAAACATAAAGGGGGTGAAAAGGTAGGGGACAGTGACGGCTACTTTAAGATCATTTTACAGTACAGTTCTTACTTTTATAAACAGTTACACCTATAAGATAAAAATTGTTCCCAATTGTAAACTGACAGGCATAAAAAGGCGAAACCAAATGTAAAATCAAAATGAGCCTAAATACTGGTTATGCATAAAAGAAAATACACAAAGATAATGGGGGACCGCGGATTGAGGAGGTGGGAGAGGGGGGGAGAAGGTATAGTGGGCTGTGTAAGGGAAAAATGATTATATTTGACGGGCATTTCATCAGAATAAGCACCAGTCCGGAACCAACTAGTAAAATGAGCGCAAGCGCGCGCGCACGGGCGAGCGCACCGGCATGTGGTGGATGCACCCGGGCGCTTGCGCGCGCGCCACAACACAAGCGAGTGAGCGCGCGAACGCGCAAGCACGCAAGCACACAAAGACGCACGCCACCGCACAGACACGCAAGCATATAAGGATGGGGAGGGGGGGGGGGGGGGGGGGGGGGGGAGGGGGGGGGAAGGGGGGGGATTGGGCGGAGGGGGGGGGTGGGGGGGGGGGGGGGGGGGGGGGGGGGGGGGGGGAGGGGGGAAGGAGGTTTGGAGAGTGGGAGAGTGGAGGGAGGAATGAAAATTTGGGGTTACAAGGAAGGGGAATATGAAGGCCACTTTAAGTTGCTTATTCTGGTAAAATCACTACTGTTATAAGACGATGCTTTTATGGATAAAAGCTGCTCTATAATCGCATAGAGCCCAAGGAAGAAACAGAGGTAGATACACAAGGGTAAGTTATCATCTCTTAAAAGATCACCACTACCACCCCTCCCCTACTCAGTACACACACACACACACACACACACACACACACACACACACACACACACACACACACACACACACACACACACACACACACACACACACACACACACACACACACACACACACAAAGATACACACACACACACACATACACACACAACCATACAAACACACACGCACACACACACACACCACACACACACACACACACACACACACACACACACACACACACACACACACACACACACACACACACACTCCATCTAGCTCAGACACCCACACCGCGAGCTCCCGACTCGCATACTGTCATAAATGTACATATCCAACTAAACCAGTATTAGAAAAAACAGCCAGCCGGGTGCATATCAAATCACAAATTTGATATCACGAATTCATCCTGGCAGTTTTTATGTCAGTTCGAGAATTCAGCCCATTAAAAATTGTACCTATGTTACAAATCCAATACTGTTCACGACACAGTAATTTGTCTTTCTCTTGTACTGATTCAACTGGAACAATTTTTAGAAAAGAAAGTTCTGGGTCATCAGGGTGGACTTTGTTTACCACATGGTCAGCAACACCACATTTGCTTACTTTTTTTAATTTGGTATCTGATTTGTGGTTTCTCCAGCGGCTTTAATGTTGTTGTGGACCCTACGTACCACATATTGTGAATTTCACAAATTAGAACATAGACAACGTTTGGGGGGTGTCACAGGTCAAGTGTTGTCTAATTTTCATTTCCTGCCATCCCATGGGGACACTAACATTTTCGTTTCCATGGAATGGCGACACGTGTCACATTTTTGTTACACAGATAAAACCCTGGATTGTTAGCTGGCCCCCATAGACTACATGACGTTTTGGAAGGGTAGGCTTGTAAATTTGGGCTAGATTTTGTCTTTTTTCTATCAGCGGATATTATACATTTAGGGGGGAAGATTTCCTTGTTCACCTCATTAGCGTACAGAAGATGTAGGTGTTTCTTAATAATGACAGATTTTGAAGGAACTCGTGGATCAAACGTAGTCACCATGCAATTTTGTTATCTTTTTTTCTCCTAGGCTTTTGGAGCAGTTTATTTCTGTTCTTCGAGGCCCCTTCTAGTAATCTAGCTTTAGCTTTCTTATATGGCCATCCAGAGAGAGTAAGATATTGAGAATATTCCTCTATTCTTTTCTGCAGGTCATGATCATCACTGCAGATCATGCGCAGTCTCGTACCAATTCCTTGGATAAACCTTTAAAAACTGCTGGAGAGTGGCAACTATTAGGTGG
>JADBJO010005841.1:139126-144126 GCA_016801955.1 Conus betulinus
TGCATTGGGTGCTATAAACCTCCATAATTGGAGAACTAAATCGGATGTTAGTGGCATAAGTGATGGGAGAAACTGGGGACAAAGAGTGGGATGCGGAAAAGAAAAGGATGAGTGAAAAAGCGAGAGAGAGTGAGTTGGTGAAAGAAAGAAGAAGGGACAAAACGAATCAGAGTGAGAGCATCAAACAGTGGTTGAGAAATAATGATCGGTGTAGAAAAGACATAGATGGAAATCAGTGTGGAAGTGGATGTGCAAGGAATGAAAGAAAGGAAGAAAGTATGCAAGTGTTTGGAAAGCAAGGATGATAGTGGTGCAGATGTAAGGGAGGGTGAGAAAGGAAATGTTGAAGCGAGCGCAAGCAGTGTGGATACACAATTGTCATGGAAAGAACTTGAAAATGCGGTGAATGATTTTGTAAATGTTAGCGATCAAGAACATGAGTGTAGTGTGAATGGTGATGCGATCATGTCAGAAGAACAATGTGGAATTATAAGTGATAATGAAGAGGGTCAGAAACCGGATGAAAGTGAACAGAATAATCCCAGTGCGAATGGTATGACATTGAATATGAGTACAACTAAACCTGTTCAGAACGGATGCACTTTACCCCAAAGACCTCACACGTCAGAGGTCAGTGCAGATGACGCGAGCTGTAGCAGTGTACACGTCTCGTGCCAAAAGGGTCATGTCCCTGAGCGATGTGAAAACACACGCAATACAAATGCAACAAGAGCACGAGAAGCGCGTGCGTGTGAAGGAGAAACAATCGAGTCAAACTCGGACGCTTCGCCAAGCATGTTTAGTGGTAGCGCAGTCGTTCAACCACGCATACAAACCAGGAATGCTAGCCTATTGGCTAAAGATGACAAATCAAGGAAGTCGATAGAGGGAAGGGGTAGCAAAACTAAAATAGACGGGCCCGAGGCAGGCGCAGTTTGATATGTCGATTTGGTCAGGTCATCGGTTAAAGATGTTGGCGCTAAACAGGTCGGAGGGGAGAAGATAAGGACTGGTACACACACGAATAACAAACCTACACTAAGATCGAACTCTAGCAGTGTGAAACAGGGAAACAAACGTGCAAGCAAACAAGCAGAGGCTCCCAAACGCACACACACCAGGAAAAGACAAAAAACAATGAAAAAGTACCCTGACCATACCCATCAAGTAATACAAGAGGCAAGAAATAATAAACACATTAACATACTTAGCTGGAATGTAGAAGGACTTGTAGATAAGCTGTCAGATCCAGATTTCTATGATTATATAACAAGCTTTGATATTTGTTGCCTTTCAGAAACATTTACTTCTACTTTTTTTGATCCTGATATAAAATTTCAAGACTTTACATATTTACATTCTCCAGCCATTAAGTTCACCAAAATGGGGCGCCCTTCAGGGGGTACTTTTATGTTAGTAGTAAACAAAGCCTTATCACACCATGTACAAACGGTTGTAACTGATATTGAAAATGTACTTTGTATAAAAATTGATAAGAACTTGCTATTATGTGAAAATGATATATTGTTTTTTGGTGTGTACATTCATCCTGTTAACAGTCGATTTTATGTGGACAGAGATTACTCTTGTACTTTGGAACAAATTGAATTGTTTATTTTGTCACAGGTGGAACAAGGAAAAAACTATTATTTTATCATTGGTGGCGACCTTAATGCTCGGATTGGCGAGTGGGGCCCGAGCATTGAGGATACAAATGATGTATTCAGTCTGATAAATCAGGAGCAGGATGTGTTTGCACGTCGTTCACAAGATCCTCATACGAATGGATTCGGAAGGAATTTGATGGAACTCTCTGTGAGAGTTTTAACATGATTCCTTTAAATGGACTAGTTACAAAAAACTTCGATAGTGCATTCACATTCTACTCTGAAAGAGGAAACAGTGTGTGATTGATTTCTATGTATGTTCAGCTGAAATAGTAGACAATGTAATTAAATGTTCAGTAGAAGAGAGGGTGGAATCCCCTCACATGCCTGTAATGCTGGAATTAAAAAGTTCATTAAACACACTACAGCTAGAGGAGAATAGAAAAAAAGGTTTAGTAAGATATACAAGTGGGATCCTTCAAAGCAACAGGATTACATTGACATCATTAACTTGGAAAGATCGCAACGAACACTGGTTCAAATTACGGAAGGTCTAGACCAAAATATTGATAATAACTTAGTTGTATTCAATCAATTACTAAAGGAGGCAGGAAAAAAGTATGTGCAAAACAATATGCCTAGGAGGACCAGCAAAAACATCTAAAGACTGGTTTGATAAAGAATGCCAAGATATGAAAAAAGAAGCCAGACTAGTGCTTAACAGGCTAAAGAACGTAAACAAAGATAGGAATTTAGCTAAATTCGAAGAGAGGAAAGCAGTCTATTTAAACAAAAGATCACAATATCAAAAACTTAGAAGGGAAAAGGAAACCCAATTAGGAAGAACATTTATGACAAACTAACTCAAGACCAGAAAGATAGTCAAAAATTTTGGAGCATGATTAAAGGATTAAGTAAAAAGAGGACATCTAATCCTCAAATTACACCAAGGCAATGGAAGGATCATTTTGAGAGCTTATTAAACCCACAAGGAAATAGACAAAACCAGGATTTCGAAATAAAACAGTTAGTAGAACATAAACCCACCAGCAAACCCTAATGTTGAAGTTGACCTGGCAAATTCTGAATGGTTAAATGTGCCTTGTTTAGATGATGAAATAACGGAAAATGAGGTCATTACAGCTATAAATAAACTCAAGAAAGGAAAGGCAGCTGGAATTGATGGCATTCCACCTGAATTCCTAAAAGAAGTAGGACAAAAGTTATCCCCCTTTTTAACTAAATTATTCAATAAGCTATTCGAAACCAGTTACTTTCCTACTGAATGGACTAAAGCTATTATAATACCACTACACAAGAAGGGGGCGATAAAGAAAACCCAGGGAATTACAGAGGCATATCTCTTTTATGCATAACCAGCAAGATTTTCACAGCAATTTTGAATAGAAGATTATATAACTGGGCAGAACAGGAGAATAAAATAAGTAAAGAACAAGCTGGTTTTAGGAAAGGCTACTCAACAGTAGACCATATACATACGCTTACTTCAATGATAAGCAACTGCCTTTATGGGAGACGAAGAAGCAAGTTATATATAGCCTTCATTGATTTCCAAAAGGCATTTGACACAGTTAACAGAGAAAAGCTTTGGGAGGTATTGAAAAAAAACACAACATTTCTACTAAGATGTTAAAACATGTTAAAAGGCATATATAAAAAAGTCCAAGCTTGCGTCAGATGTAGTTCAGGCTGACACAGATATCTTCGACTGCCCTTTAGGAGTGAAGCAGGGATGCTTATTATCTCCCCTGATCTTCTCATTATTAATATCTGAAGTTGCAGAAAATGTAGTAAGAAAAGGTAGACATGGGTATCAGTTCATTACTGGAACGCCAGAAATATTTATACTACTATTTGCAGACGACATCGCATTAATTTCTTTAACCCCAGCTGGATTACAGAATCAAATTAAGAACTTACAAGAGACATCTGATACTAGGACTAACTGTAAATCTTCAAAAGACTAAAATTATGGTATTCAGAAAGGGAGGATATCTAGGGGAGAGAGAGAATGGTTCTATAAAAGGGAGGAAATTGAGGTAGTAAATAATAATTATAAATATTTAGGGTACACACTTACAACAAAACTTTCAGTAGACATATCACTAGCCGAATACGCTGGTAGAGCTAAAGGCAAAGTGGCTGAAGTAATGAAAACTATGTATACTTTAGGACACGTAGACAAAAAAAATCTATTTTAAACTCTTTGATACGCAAGTGAAATCACTATTAATGTATGCAGCAGCAGAAATATGGGGTTTAACTAGTTACAGAGCGGTAGAAAACATACACTTATTCGTATGTAAAAAGTTCTTAGGTAGTAAAAAAAAAAAAACTCCAAACCATCTAGTATATGGAGAATTAGGTAGATATCCGCTAATTGTGGATAGTACAATTAGGGCAATACGCTATTGGTTCAGAATTCTGAAGATGGACCCAAATAGATTACCTAGACTAGCTTACGAAAGAGAGAAAACCGAAATAAATAAAATACATAATTGGGCGTTCGGCATAAAAAATTGTCTAGACCCGTTTTGGATTTTCAGAAGTTTGGTTATTCGAAGGAGTAGGTAATGAAAATAGCTTCATTGCTTTACTGAAACAAAGAATGATAGACTGTTACAAACAAAACTGGCATGAAAAGAATGAAAATAGTGATCGTTTTCTAATTTACAACACATTTAAATTTCTTCATCAAACAGAAAAATATCTGCATGTAATTACCATTGCTAAATTTAGAAATGCTCTGACAAGGCTAAGAATAGGTACAAGTGAACTCCATGTCAATAAAAAATACACTGACAGTACAGCATTAACATCTTGCCCTTTTTGTCCCGAAGTAGAAACTGAACTTCATTTCTTAACAGCATGTCCCAGTTATAATACATTTAGAGCTAAATATATCCACAAGCACTTTAATAATATGCAAACTATCACCCTTCACAGAATATTACAGAATGACAATATTGAAATACTACGAGACATTGCTATGTTTCACTTACTATGCTATGAAACACAGAGAGAAGCTGATGCAATCAACATAAACATAGTAAAATAAGAGTACATAGCGACGCATGGAGTACAAGCGATATCAGTGAACAGCAAAAGCGGCCAAATAGCAGGCTTTGAGTGCGAGCCACGCTGTACGGAAAGAAAAGAGGCAGATTAAGGAATTGCTACCGTCGTTGAACTATTCTATATGAACCTTATGTTCTATGTGTGTATAAACACATGTTGTTAGTACTCTTTAATTAGGTCTATAGTGGTTAATTGCTAAATTCAAGTGTATTATGTGTACATGTAAAATGCACACACACACACACACACACACACACCCCACACACACACACACACACACACACACACGTATAC
>JADBJO010005841.1:146626-150324 GCA_016801955.1 Conus betulinus
CCTCATCTGTCCAAATTGACAAGACCCTTGATTTTTTCCCCATACAAGCGTCGCTTCAAACACAAACCTTTGGTTCGCCGACTGTTCTCTCTTTATGATCCACACCGTTGGAATGCTCTTCCTTTCCCTATTATACTCCCTACCACTGTCACATCCAAACTTTGAGGCCTGTCTATTTCAACAATGCTACAAGCAATATTTATCCCCCCCCCCCCCCAACCCCGACTTGCTGACTTTTCTGTTGTTGCACTGAAATTGGAAAAGGAATAATGTGAATCAGTTTATAATTCAATATTGTCTTTAAAACCCATATATTTCAGTAGACATGTTGTCTATTTACAGATGTTAATTGGAAGTTGAGAATGCCAACGTTTGAGTATATGTATGTAGGTTATTTTATGCTTTACGTTTGCTGATGGTATAGTCGTACGTAATTAATTGGATGTCTGTGTGTGCTAGTCGTTGTATACGCCTTGCGCATAAGGCTGTGAGTGTTATAAAATAATGTTTTTAAGAAAATGGATTTTTGCCATTGCAATCAGCTGCATTTATGCCATTGTTCATTTTCAATGTTGTGCGGATGGATACATAGAATTAAGGAACAGTTCATATTAGACGTGCATTCATATATATATACAGCAGTTATGAATCAGAGATATATGCACAGGTTGCTCGGAAAAATGTATAGATGTGATATGTGTTTTATGTTTGATAGTTAGACCTACATGTTCATCCGAACCCCCCCCCCCAAAAAACAACAAACACAACAACAAAAAAAAACATGTTCTTCATTTATTATGTATGTGCGCGTGCTCACGTAAATGTATGTGTTCATACAAAGCTACTTGTTAACACCCGTGCGATTGCACGCTTGCTTGCTTGTGTGTGTGTGTGTGTGTGTGTGTGTGTGTGTGTGTGTGTGTGTGTGTGTGTGTGCGCGCGCGCGCTCGGGCGTGTGTATGTGCGTGCGTGCGTGCGTGTGGTGTGTGTGTGTGTGTGTGTGTGTGTGTGTGTGTGTGTGTGTGGGGGGGGGAGGGGGGGCGGGGGGGGGGGGGGGTAACCTGCTCGTGTGTACATGGTGTGCAAGTGTGTAAAGATATTTTACAGCTCCGACAATAATGGACGTGGGATCGCAAGCTTCCATTATCCTGATTATCACTGGTAAGCACCGACTCAGTACATTGTTTTACACCTTTGATTCAACTCTCTCTAGTTCACTTTTCAATGCTTTTAATTTTTGTTTGTTTATAAATGTATTTAAATAATTTGAGCTGACAGGTGCGCAAAAAGAGGACAGTGCGCACAGTCGATACATCAGCAGCATTTCTGTAAGTGTAGCCCATAAAAATTTGCTACACGAAACAAAACGGAGCAAAAAAAAAAAAAAAAAAAGTAAAGAAAAAGAAAGAAAGAAAAAAGGAATCATTACAACTTTACGTTCTTCTCCTTAGCCTTTCCATCATACTTAAGTAATCTTCACTTCGAGGCATTAACCAGTTCAACGGAATTTAAACATCACAAAGCCATAATTTGTAAGTTTGGGGAGAACCAACCCCCCCCCCCCCCCCAGTAGATTATAGTCCGTTTATGTGATGGACAATTCATCTATTCGGATACCAAGTATTATTAAACTCTGCTAAGTTATTGTCAATTTTAGCGATCTGTTCTTCAATCTTGTATCTAATACTGAGTTGTCGTAGGAAAGAAAATAAATCGGGAACATGGTTTTGCTATTTCACATCGATAGATATACATCTTTGCAAACATCATTATAAACTGTAAGGCAGAATCTAATTTTAAGTCTTCATCCACACCAAAAATTGCCAGTTTACATGAAATTCCTATATTATGAGTGTGTTCACATTTTTCTTGCAATAAATGTTGGACAGATTTCCAGAAAACTTGTATATCGTTGCAGCCCCCTAAGAAATGTTGAATGGCATCTCGTTCTTTGTTACAAAATGAACATTGAACCGCCATCAATTACACCATGACATCAAAACAACATATTAGTCGCAATAATTCGAAGGGCTTATTCAAAGCTTATAATTTTAATGTTGTATGATGTCTATAATATCAGGACATTTCAGTGAGCAATTTGGGAGCGGATGCGTTCATTTTACCTCTTTTCATATTCAAAGGTGAGTTGTCTAGAAAAAAAAATCATCACCTCTGTGCGATTGAAACTCGAAACCTGTGATATGCTTGTCGCAGTCGATTTCTACATGAGTGTTTTACCAATGTGCCACCCCCTTCAAGACGAGGCCCGTCAGTTTTGTGTATTGAAATAATTGCTTTCTGATTTTTTTTTTTTTTTTTTTTGGGGGGGGGGGGGGGGGGGGGTTGGGACTTCTGACTGTGATAAACGTGACTGGTGCACTCAGCATGGTCCAGTCTCACCTTCTTTAAAAGATAGCGATGATTAATCAGTAAACACTTCATAACTTGTATTACACTGTGCATGTCTTTCGCCCGTGAAAGGAGTGACTTCCCTTGTATCTCCTCGTGATGGCGGCCCCCAAAGGGACCCTTTGGGAAGATAAAGATCACTTCAAGATGGTGAAGTGTCTCAAAGTTGGGGCTCGAAGAGCTCCACTGAGGCACTCACACGATACAGTAGATAAGAAACAGTCCAGTGAGCTTCGCTTGTAGACTCCTGAGTAAAAATCACAGCTCACGACGTCCTATTCAGTTTTGAAGGTGTTCAGGATTGGGAGGTTTGCATGCTTCTGCGAGAGAATGGAAGGAAGTTCCTCTGAGATTGTAAGAGTTGTATTGATATAGAATGTCTGTCTGTTCTGCCAGACTCTTGCTCGTTTTTGCATCCTGGTCTGTCTTTCTGTCTCGTCTCTGTTTCTCTCCTCTCTCTCTCTGTACTCTCCTCTCTTATCTCTCTCCTCTCTCTCTCTATCTCTAGCTCTCTCTCTCTCTCCCCGACCCAGTCACCCGTTACACTACCCTCACTCTACCCATTTTGACACGGGCATAAATGGACTTGATCATTGAATCATTCCGAATTCTCTGGTCTCTCTTTGTCTCTGTCTGTCTGTCGGTGGTCTGTCTGCCGTCGGTCTGTCTGTCTGTCTATCTGTCTATCTCTATATGCCTGTCTGCCTGCACTGCCTTGCTGTTGTCTGTCTCTCTGTCTCATTCTCATTCTCTCTCTCTCTCTCTCTCTCTCTTCTCTCCTCTCTCCTCGCTCTCTCTCTCTCTCTGTAGTATAACGAAAACTGAAACTAACATGGTACAGTTTCATCCCATTGTTAGTCAGTCGCACCACCCCGAGGGTGCGGGGGGGTGTTTGTCGGATGTGATCAGAAAAACAAGAAAATAATCATACCGACTAAACTCTCTTCACGTCTCTTCCTTCCAGCAGCGGCGCTGCCTAAGCGCGGGCTGGACGAAGTCAGCGGCGGAGGACGAGGTGGGAAGACGGAAGGGGGAAGAGGGACATTAAGACATCAAGAACGTTTGCGGGAAACTGGCCAAGGCTAGCAAGCCGCTGCGACTCTGCCCCCTCAACCAACAACACCCGTACCCGACTCGTCGTGGGTCTGGACTTTGGCGACTGAACTGTGACGGACGGGTCAGTGGACAAGGGTTGGTTTAGAGCCAAGGTGTTACCGGCTGCCAAAGTAACCTGCCTGTGTTCAAGGGATTTGTCTCTCTCTCTCTCTCTCTTCTCTCTTCTATTATCC
>JADBJO010005842.1:5000-12500 GCA_016801955.1 Conus betulinus
TGCTTACATTGATGTGTATTTATTTCGAAATAATGGGTTGGAAGTCATAAAAGGAGGTGTTAATCATATGCTTTTCTTACGTATGTGCGGTAAGTATATTATTGTCTTGCTTATCTTACTCTCTGATCCAAAACGAGCAAGCAGGCCTCAGTGCAATTTTAATCAAAATTATTCAAAAAAGTATCTAAAGTGATCGATTGTGTCCATTCAATATGGCTGTTGGTCCATTACTTACGTACAATGGTTCAAAGCCACACAGAGTGATCGTTACTACATTTGTTGTGTACAGAATCTGCAAGGTCTCCTTAGCCAGTCATGAACATGTGAGGATCCCTCCACCCCCCCCCCCCCACCCACACAAGACAAACCAGCACACCGTGCCCCCCATCCCCCACCCCACGTTCCCGACCACTTCCGCGTGAACAACCAACTAACACCACAACCAAAATGGGAAAGTGGCGCCAAGGGGCAACAGAATGTTTCCACTTCTTCTTTCCCTTACCACCCGGTTCCTCACCGCTTTACCTAGCCCTCCTACTATTTTACTTTCCTGACCTCCACCACATCCTATCTTCCTGAACCTTCCCCTGCCCCACGCAAAGCCCACCCACCCCCCTACCCACTCTCTCTCTTGTTCCCACTCCGTTTTGCTTCCCCCGTTTCTCTCTTCCCACCAACACTCAGCGCTCCCTCCCTTTTCTCTTTACTTACTCTATCCGCTTCCCTCCACCGCTGTTCTTAGGTGCATTCTAGTACCTGAATTTAAATTTGAAAAAGTGCGCAACTGTACAGTGCAGTTGCGTGGAACAAAGCGATACTAAAATACCGTTTTTACAAGGCAGCCCCTCTTAAAGCAGGAGAAAAGCAAGTGAGGTGAAAATTGAATTGTCATTTTCAGTCTCCTCCCCCTTCTTCTGCCCCCCCTCCACCCCCCCCTCCCCCTTTGACCCTCACAACCCACACCACTGCACGGTTACTTCTGCTGAAGATGAGTACAGCTGCACCCCGCCAACTTCCCCCCCTCTCCCAGTCAAGAGGGTCTGGGCAGTCGGTCGGTGTGTGTTTGTGTGTGTGTGTTGTGGTGTGGTGTCGTGATTATGTGTGTGGGGGTGGTGTGTGGTGCCGCGCCGCGCGCGAGCACGGCGACTCGCAAACCTGACCCTTTCCGTTAACCCGTTTTACCCATTGTACTGTTTACAAGGAACATCTGACTCCTTAGTAAAAGACGAGTTTGAATTAATGTCAAACGCCAAAACTAAACCCCTCATTAGAATCCAGGACTCATCGTCTCTCTTATCTCTCTCTCTCTCTCTCTCTCTCTCCCTCTAACGTGTATGACATCCAGGATGTCATTATCCATGACCAATATTTACCATGCCAACCCCTACATCGCTGCCATATCCAGCCTTTCTTTTGCATCTCTCGGTCCCTATCATTTACCCAACACTCCCATCTCAGCACTAATCCAACACTTGCTGCTCCACTCTCCTCTATCTTCTCGCTCTCTTATCTCTCTCTCTCTCTCTTATCTCTCTCTCTCCTATCTATAAATTCACCCATCCCTTCTGGATCTGATCATTTGTGGTGCTGTGGTAGTCGTGGTGGTGGTGGTTGTTTACATGGTTCTTTTTCGGCTTCTTTTTTGTGTCAAACGGTCTGCATGCAATGCAATTGATGCGGGGGGTTTTTGTGTTGGTTTTTTTATGTATTATGTTGATTTGCTTTTAACGATATATCGATTTTTGTTTGTTATTGCCCAGAGGGCTGGATGTAAACAAAGGCATTAGCTTATAGTCACTACCCTCTTAGAAATAAAAATTTACGTCGGTCGTCCGTCGTCGAGGCCCCTGGATGTTAAAAAAAAAATGTAGTTAGTTATGCTTTATTAAATAAATATTAACAGAAGAAGATCTATCTCTGCTGCTATTTCTCTCATCTCTCCTCTCTCTCTCTCTCTCTCTCTCTCTGGAGGGGACAGTGATAGTGCGTCGATTGTGGCCAGGACGTTTGTTTTGGATTTCTCTGACAATTTCATCATGATGTGGGTCACGGTCGAAAAGACAGGAATGTGCTCCAAGATTGCTGCCAGACAGAGTATTGACTAGCATGAATTCCTGCTGCCCATCGATTTTCGAGTGTGTCTGTGGTCAGGGTTCGGCCCGCATTACATAGGATTCTGGACGTAAGAGGGCAGAAAGAAGAAAAGCCAGCATGCGTACAGCCATTGTGACACCTACAGCCAACGTGCCCCCACGAGGGGATGCCCCTCCACCCCCCCGCACACCCGATGTCACCCTAAGGACCCGTACCCGAGGATATGTCCCGTGTCGGACAATCTGTCGGGGCAGCTCATTGAAGTTCAGCAGGGCAGTGTTTGTCCTTCGGTGTGGAGGGACATTGGATTCTAAACACGAGGACCAAAACATTCCTCCAAGCAGAAACGATCCACGCGCAGGACGTGACTCCAAAGTCAGTCGGCGGTTACTACAGGAAGTCAGACTGGGAGGTTCCAGCTGATACTCCCACTCGGGCATTCGTTCTGTCCACTACAGGAAACAACGCGCCGTGATGTGATGGCAAGCTGGGAATACCTGGAAATAGTGACCAGAAGAATCCAGGCATGGCAAGTGGAAGCAGAGACTGTGCAATAGTTGGTGGGCGAGGACCAAAGCGACTCTCTACGAGGGCGTGAGAGGCGAAAGGGCCGGAAGTGACAGAGCTGAGAAAAGAAGAGAGAAAAGAAAGGGATGCTGCAGAAAAGAAGAAGGACGCAGTGGACCTCCGTGAAAAAGCTTGGATGGAGCTGTTGAGAGAAGGCCTGCGATCTGGAGGAGGGGCCGCGTTCGAAGATGCACCAACTTTGATCTTCGACGTGTCTCCAGGAAGGCGGGTATAGACCAGGCCAGACTGTGGGGGCCTGTTGGTGCAGGATTTGCTAGATGGACAAGCGGGCTCTTTCGATTGAGGAGGGGAGTTCCAGCGCGTTGTAGTTGCCATGAGCTCCCAAAGTGATTGTACTACTGAGGCTTTCACATAGGCAGGAAAGGTGAATATTAGAAAGGGAAGCAAAATCTGCGAGGCTCGAATAGACCACCGGGATGGATTTATTTTCCAGAAGGGGTCAGGCGCAAATCTGATTGAAGACTGCCTTCAAAATTTAAAAAGAGTGGTTAAAGCAGCAAGCAGGGGGAATACGAACCACCAATGGTTAAAATTATTAAAATTGATGGCCACAAGTTTAAAGTTGACGCTCATGAACAAACGCGGCCCCCCCCCCTAGATTTCCAATAGGAGTCGGCAAGCCCATCTTTTGCTGTCGCCCGAACAGAGCTTTTTATATATATATTTTTTTTTACTACAAGGCTGTTGGTTTGTGAGGGAAGTTATCTCAAAAGAGGACATAGGTGTCATAGTACAGTGTGGACCCGGAATAAAAGGGAGCATGCAGGAGAAATTGTAATGTGGATATTGAGTGAACTCGCGGTTATGTTCAGGGTGACGAAAATGAGGACTGAGGCGGAGTAGGAGTTTTCAACTTCTGTAACAATATTTAACGTTCCGCACCGATTTGGTGATAGCGGCAGGCGACTTGGAACAAAACGTAGTTGAGGCAACGAACGTAAAACAAAACGAAAGATCATTATCTTTTACTCGCATGGAATGCAAGTGGACTTATATCAAAAATGTACAAGACAATTATTTTTGTTTAGCGTGCTTCAAGTCGTTTGATTTTATTTGTGTTAGCTGAATTGTGTGTGGCGAACTTAAAATTAATCTTATATTTCTAGATATAAAATGTTTTGTTGTACCTGCAATTAAAATTAGCAGCTAAGGGGAGGTGAGATCGATTGGTGGAATCTGTGTCTCGTCAACAATGTATCTGTGGAAAATGTCAGAGAGAGATTTGAAATGAAATCTGATATTTTTGGACGCCTATGAATCATCAATTTAAACATTGTTGGCACAAGACCAAGATATACTGTATGTGTGATTCATATGTGCTCTCCAGAAGGTTATGCCATATTATGAACGTTGTGATTCGTGAAAATGGTTATGAAGTTGTATAATGGTGGGAAGAATATTTGTCCGGTTGTCCGATTAGTCATTGAAGATATATATATATATATATATATTATATAGTATCTATATATATATATATATGCTGTTGTGCGGTGATTTAAAACTGTAGAATGGTAAATGTCTCACACCATCGTCAAGGGAATTTACGAACCGTTCAACATGCAGATTAATCCAGTAAATGTTCAATCGATTTTTCAGAAGATTCGTATTGAATTATAATAGGCAAAAAGATGTTAAATGTGTGTACTGCATTTGATCGCGTGCATTCTAAACCGCATGTGTTACGGCGACCAGCAAGGTGTCTACAAATACATATAAGACACTGTGATGCAGTGTAAATGATACTTGTTCTGTCATGTGAATTTGTATGTATTGTTGTTGTGATTCATGACGAGTTACGAGTGTCTGGTAGATTTTGATTCCGTATCAAATGCCTGTGGAAACTTCATTGAGTTACTGTAAGTGGACAACCGCCCAAGTCGGATTCATCATAAGAAAGAAGACAACCAGGCGAACAGATCAGTATGGAAAACCGCGTGGTACCAAATACTTTACCCTGACACTTCTCACTGAAGATGTTAGGGCCTAATCGTGGATTTCAGTGTGGGCTCAAGATGAAGGGGAGGATGATTATTTAAACCGTCCAATTTTAAAAGAAGAGGTAATATTTGCTTTACGAAAAAGTTAAAAAAACTGTAAGCTGCTGGGTCCAGATGGTTATAACTGGCGAACTGCTGAACTATGCCTGTGAAATATGTAATTTTTGAACTTCTTTGTTATCTTCTTTTATGAGAGAATGTTATCCTGAATATTGGACTGAAAGTATTGTTCTTTACCAACTGTACAGAAAGAACGACGTGAATAAATCCTAATGAATCTTTAGAGGGCAATTTCCTTAAGTGTCACAGAGCCTAGAAGAATTGTTTATAGCACGCATTATTAATCGCAGGATGCAGGAATGGATTGAAGATAATAACGTAACTGGTGAACATTAGGCAGGATTTACCCGCACGTATCAATTGTGCTTTATATGATTACTTTGATGGCCTTTGTGCAAAAAGCAATTTTCTTTAAATCATAGTTTTTGTTGCTTTTGTAGACTTTTGAAAAGGCATTTGATTCAGTGAATAGAACTATTCTCTGGCCCATTCTGTTAAAAGCTGGCGTCATGGTAAGCTGCTCAGCTGTTTGATAAGCATGTATTCCTGTGTAAAAGCTAAAGTGTCTGCGTGGGGGTAACACGACGGACTATATTCAATGTACTCTGTGGTTAATACAAAGGGGTGTATGTTGTTCTGTTTTGTTTCTCTATTTTCATTATCGAGTTGGCTTTAGAAGTTGTTGAAAATGGAAAAACATGGTGCACGTTTACTTGTGATATTCTAAAGTGTTTTACACTTCTATTGGCTGATGATTTTCTGTTGATGTCTGAAACTGGTATGGCTTGCAAACTCAACCAAGCCAAATGTGCATTACTGTGTATTATGCAACACCTATGAAAATTAGAAGATATATCCTTGAAACTATGAATTTGTTTGACTCTCAAGTACAGCCCATCGCACAGAATGGAGCTGAACTTTGGGGCCTTTATGACCCTGCTGCTTATTGTGAAAATGTTCATTTATTTGCGTTGAAGTTTTTACAAGTGAGCATGCAAACACCTAACAATTTAATCTATGGTGAAGTAAACAGATATCCGATATATTTTAATTCTGCTGCCAACTATATACGTTATTGGTTGAAAATAACACAACTGGAAATTTTCAAGGCTGCCCAGGAAAGCATTTATGACATATGATTAACATGCGAGAGGAAATGTAAATTGGGTTTCAAATGTGAGGGTTGAATTATATGAACTTGGCTTCGGTTTCGTGTGGTTACAACAGGGTGTCGGCTATATAAATGAATTCCTTTTGATATTTCGGAATAGACTGATCGATTGCAGATGGCAAGAATGGCCATGTCATGTTCGAGAAAGCGACCGTTTTGCTTTTTACAGACGGTTCAAAGTAGGCATTGTTTTCCAACATATCTAATCACTTAGAATGGACAGTCATTTAAGGTATATCATGACAAACGTCAGATATGGTATTTCTGATCTTTTTGTTCGTTCTCATCATTATAGGAAGCGCAGCAATGTGACCTTATCTCTCCGCTATGTAAGACTACCGAAGAAATGAGGTTCACTTTCTGATCTGTTTGTCCATTTTATTAATGATCATTTATAATTGAATTTTACAAGTTCTTTATTTCGACATTTATTACTCATGCATCCACAAACAAAACTACCTTGAAACGTTTTGCTGTTTTCTTGTAAAAGGCATTTAGAATTCGAAGTATAGTATGCAGTAAAGAGTTAATTGTCCACCGTTTTGATGTTTGGTTTGTCGGTTTACCTGCTCCACATTGATGGATATGATTGATTTGTTTTTTTTTTTTTTTTTGATGAGAATATTTGTTCACATTACCCCCTTCATTAGGGAGCATGGCCTATATGAATAAAATCTCTCTCTCTCCCTCTCTCTCTCTCTCTCTCTCTCTCTCTCTCTCTCTCTCTCTCTCTCTCTCTCTCTCTCTCTCTTTCTCCTCCAAATGGCCACTAACTGTCGCTCCCTTTTCCACCGTATTTTCCCCTTCCCTTTGACCCCCGTCCCCCTCCCCTCCCACTCCTCGCCAGCCCAGTTTTAATTAAAAGTCAGTTTTAATCGATAGTATGATAACATGCATGCATTTTGTCTGCAACGTTCCTGTCCCAGAAGAGTGTCCCGAAAAGACCGAGATATTGGACAAAAATAAACAAACAAACAAACAAAACCGAAGGGAAGATGACAAACGGTTTTGAGGTGCATCCTTTTTTTTTCCCCCGCTTATCTATCTATCTATCTATCTATCTTTCTGTATCTATCTATCTATCTATCTGTCTGTATCTATCTATCTATCTATCTATCTTTCTGTATCTATATCTACCTATCTGTCTGTCCGTGCGTGAGTGTGTGTGCGTGCGTGCGTGTGTGTGTGTGTGGTGTGTGTTTGTGTGTGTGTGTGTGTGGTGTGTGTGTGTGTGTGTGCATAAAGTATGTAGATATATTTATTATGATAGACAGACGGTATGAACGAACATCTTGTTTTTTGTATGTCAATCTGTTAAGGTTTCTCTCCTCACAGGTATTTGAAAGAGAGAGAGAGAGAGAGAAGGGGGGGGGGGGGGTCACATGTGCGCTCGAGCAACAGTGTTTATGTGTGCGGCAGTGGGGGGAGGGGAAGGAGTTGAATGGGGATCCCTAAACTCTGTATGTCGCGAGGAAAATTTTCCTGTTCCTGATTAGAACTTCACAACACCATACGTTGAAATAGTGGCGACTGGTCGGTGAGTCATGACTACGCCAGAGTAGTAATGATTGGCAGATATCTGACATACTG
>JADBJO010005842.1:25000-40000 GCA_016801955.1 Conus betulinus
AGAGAAAAAGAGGGAAAGGGCTGGTGGGAAGTGTGGGGGAGAAAGGAGGTGACAGGAATGATAGATTTAGGGAAGGAGAGGGGGGTGGGGGAGATTGGAGCAGGAGTGTAATTGTGCTCGAAGGCTTGCTGAGGATGGAGAGTTGGAAAAAAAAAAACGTCTTTTACACACACACGCGCGCGCGCGCGCACACACACACACACGCACGCGCGCACACGCACGCACGCACGCACGCACCACACCACACCACACACACACCACACACACACACACACACACACACACACAACACACACACACACACCCACACGCGTGCGCGCTCAAACACACGCACGCACGCACGAGGCAAGATCTCTCTCTCTCTCTCTCTCTCTCTCTCTCTCTCTCTCTCTCTCTCATACGCACATACATTCTCTCTCTCAGAGAGAGAGAAGAGGGGTGGGGGGGGGGGGGGGGGGGGGGGGGGGGGGGGGGGGGGGGGGGGGGGGGGGGGGGGTGGGGGGGGGGGGGGGGGGGGGGGGGGAGAGATTCGCTGTCCATTAAAAAAACACACACACACACAAAAAGCTTCCCAGAGTTTATCATCAAACAGCACTGTGGCGATACCCGCCTTCGGCAACCCCACCCTTCCCTTCTCCCTCCCCCCACCATTTCTTCCTTCCTCACCTCCCTGCCCCCTCCCCCAACCTCTCCTCTTCCCCCCCCCCCCCCCCTCACACCCCACCCCCCCCCCCCCAACCCCGGACCGACCGAGCAATTAGCAGTGAAAGACGCGCGGGTAATAATCAGAGAGAGCCTGCCTGCCTGCCTGCCTGCCCGCCTGCGGCTCCTCCACTTCCCGCCCCCCTCCTTGCCCGCCCTCCCCCCTCCCCCACCCCTACCCCCCCTTTCCACTTCCACTTTCCGCTTCTCTCTCCCTTTCTATTCCACCACCACCACCCTCCTTTGTTGCTGAAGTCACACCCCCACGCGCTAGTTCACATCTCCCATGGCACAAGAGGTGACTATGTGATTCGCTTGCTACATGCAGCCTGGGGTGCCTTTGTGTGGTGTGGTGTGTGTGTGTGTGTGTGCGTGTGTGTGCGTGCGTGTGTGTGCATGCGTGCGTGCGTGTGCGCGCGCGCGCGCGTGTGTGCGTGTGTGTGTGTGTGTGTGTGTGTGTGGGAGGGTAATGTGTGCGTGCGTATGTGTATGTGTGAGTGTGTGTGTGGAGGGGGTAATGTGTGCGTGCGTGCCTGTGCGTGCGTGCGTGTGTGTGTGTTTAGGGTGTGTGGGAGCTATGATTTCAATCCCCGCATAGTTTGATTGTTATTGCCTCCCCTTCTTCCTGATGTATTTACGCGTTGCTCTGAATAAACATTCTTTCAAATGAGCCAAAAAACAAACCAAATCGAAATCCTGTGAGCCATTTTCGTTTGGCGCGCTTAAAGATGTCCAGTCTCTCTATACTCTCATGCCTGTGTGTTCATCAAATCCCCATGTGATCCAGTAACTCTATTCCTACATCTGTCCGAATCTCTCTGTACGCACATCTCCAGAAGTTTTGTTAGGTAGGGTACTCAAGGTCTGACCAGCGCGTTGGGCTAATTAAGACGCAGGTCAGGCATCTGCTAAGTCGAATCCACAAGACCCTCTCCTTAATTCTCTCATCTTAGTCGTTAACTCGTCAGCTTTAAATCATGCGCAGTGTGGTCGCGATCTTAGCGGATGTGGTGTAGCGTGTATTATGAACTAGTCCGTACGCAATGGCATCTTGATGACACTGAAACTGACACCTTAAGTTTAGTTCCAGTTTTGAATTCCCGTTTCCTTTTTCAAAGAGCATCTTTATTCAAGAAGTGCAACGTGATGGAAAGTAAAAAAAAAAAAAAAAAGAACAAATGGTAGAAATGAGAATAGACAAACATTTTAAACGTAATGGTAAAACCAACTTACGTTTAGAAGACAAAAAGGTTAGAACATCTCTGGGAGAGAGAGAGAGAGAGAGAGAGAGAGAGAGAGACTTGATATTTTATTGTCATTACCAAACAGGTCTTTTGACAAGGGGGATAGGGGTAACAGAACAATAACATTTACCTCTTCCTTTCCTTGTAAACAAATAGTATATATCTATTCTCAGTGTGTATCAAATCAAGGTTAACAAAAAACAATAAAATCGTAACATCTGCGTATGTCCTCGCACACAGATGTAATACAGTAACGTTAAAAAAGAAATGTAAGTCTGACTCGACCAACCACTCAATCAGATGATGTTCTATCTTACTCCACATGCGATGAATGGTATTATTCATTCATATACCTCTTATAATGCATTGTCCTTAATTTGACTATCTTTCATGTCAATTTTCAAGGCTTCTGCGATGAATTTTGTAACTGATTTAATTACAAGTTCGTCATTTGATGATAACACGACAGAGACATCTTGTCTCTTAGCTGTGTCTAACTGGAAAAATGAACAATTTCAAGCACTACACGTAGTGCAGTGGAACAGAAAATGTTCTTCGTCGTCAATAATGTGTCTACATGCAGGACAAGGTGATTTTCTGTGGATGTAAATGTTCCACATTCAAACCATCTTTCATTCGCATTAAAGCCTAAAGTTCTCGACCTGATTTTGCGTAATTTATACTGTGCCATTTATTTGTTATAACACTGAGAAACTTGAGAGAGAGAGAGAGAGAGAGAGAGAGAGAGAGAGAGAGAGAGAGAGAGAGAGAGAGAGGAGTATGAGGCAAGCCGAGTATATTATGAAAGTTTACATATGCATATTTTGGTTTTTATATGTCCTGTACAGTTTCAATGGGGCTGTTTGGGGCGACGTAACAGTTCTAGAGAGCTATAACCATATGGATACTAATATAATGTTCGAGGTCAGAATCATTCATAACTCAGTCTGGGTCTGCTTATATCGGCATACATGGATGCCATCTGGAGAGAAAATCGTTTTATACATTTTTTTTTCCGAGCAAGATACTCTTCAGTTTTATATCTCTATTTCAGCTTCTTGAGAAATACCTGTAGCCTAGGTGATTTTTCTTCTGATCTACACTGTTGTAGATAGTGTTTAGCAAATAATACAATGAAATGAAATACGTGATCCATCTGTACATTGACGTCAAATCCAGCTATGGCTAAAGATTCAGTTATCAGTAAATTAAATACACACAGACTTTTTCTCATTCGTTAAATCCCACCGGCGTTTCCCAAAACCGTGGCATGACCGTACAATACCAAAAACATAATGTGTCATTTGTGTTCCAGTTTTTGTCTGTTCCCTTCGCTCTGTGTTGACCAGTCCACGTGTTTCCCGCTTATATTCCCATCTCTTGTCTGTTCCTCTCCGTAGGGGGTTCACATTTCCATGTGGTTTCCCTCTCTGTTCCCGTATATCCCCTGCTCCCATCCATTTCTATGTGTTCACATCTCCATAGGGTTTCCCTCTCTGTTCCCATATATCCCCTGCTCCCATTTATTTCTATGTGTTCACATCTCCATAGGGTTTTCCCTCTCTGTTCCCATATGTGTTCACCCTGCTCCCCATCCATTTCTATGTGTATCACATCTCCATAGGTTTCCCTCACTGTTCCCATATATCCCCTGTTCCCATCCATTTCTATGTGTTCACATCTCCATAGGGTTTCCCTCTCTGTTCCCATATATCCCCTGTTCCCATCCATTTCTATGTGTTCACATCTCCATAGGGTTTCCCTCTCTGTTCCCATATATCCCCTGTTCCCATCCATTTCTATGTGTTCACATCTCCATAGGTTTTCCCTCTCTGTTCCCATATATCCCCTGTTCCCATCCATTTCTATGTGTTCACATCTCCATAGGGTTTCCCTCACTGTTCCCATATATCCCCTGTTCCCATCCATTTCTATGTGTTCACATCTCCATGTTTTCATGTCTTTGCTGCATTCCCATTCTGCCTTTCCGCATCTGCCTCTCTCTCTGTTCCTGTCTCTGTATTCCCCATCTCTTCCTGTTCACATCTCTATGTATTCTCATCTCCATGTGTTCATGTCTTTGTTGCATTCCCATTCTGTCTGTGTGCATCTCTATGTAATCCTCATCTCTATGTCTTCCCCATCTCTGCACTCCCATCTCTGTCCATTCCCCCGCCTCTGTGGGTGTGTTTGCGTTTCTTCGTGTAACACTGGATACAGAGGGAATGTCTTTGTTGAGAGTTTGATGTAGTGTAGACAAAGACGACAGTGCTGCTGTACAGAGGGAGTTTTTCTTTGTTGAGAGATTGATATAGTGTAGACAACGACAGCAACGGTGCTGCTATACAGAGCGAGTTTCTTTGTCGAGAATTCGATATAGTGTAGACAAAGACAACAGTGCGGCTATACAGCTGGAGTGTCTTTGTTGAGAGATTGATATCTTGATTAATGTAGTATAGACAAAGACAACGGTGCTGCTGTACAGAGGAAGTCTTTTAGATGAGAGATTAATCTAGTGATTAAATATAATACAGACAACAGACAACAGTGCTGCTATACAGCTGGAGTGTCTTTGTTGAGAGATTAATCTAGTGATTAATACAGTACAGACAAAGACAACAGTGTTGCTGTACAGAGGAAGTCTCTTTGTTGAGAGATGAATATAGTGCAGACAAAGACAACATCGCTGCTACACAGAGGGAATCTCTTCGTTGATGGGCAGGCTTTTGATTAATTTAAGACAGCGAAAGGGGAGGTGGTTGGTGTGTGTGAGAGGTTCTGTGCAGGGTAAAGTGGCTACAGTTACGGTGTACAGCCCATATGGGCCTGCAGTGTGCCGATGTCTTGCAGTCTACACAGAAAGGCACACATAGAATCAATATCCCTCGACAGGCCTAAGATTTATGGTGTGGTCGCTAATGGCTCGTCAGATTCTGAGACAGGGTTTTAGTTGTTGTTGTTGTTGTTGTTGTTGTGTTTGTTTGTTTGTTTCAGAAACATTGAAATGAACGCGATACAAGATGCAAAATAACAAGTTCAGTCACTTTTGCAACGAACAGCTATAAATTTACAAGAAATTACGGTAAACGAATATCCTACACTTGTAACATTCTTTGCACATACATGTTGATAATAATGGCACAAACAATGTTAGGTAGGTGTTCAAGGTCTGACCAGCGCGTTGGGCTAATGCGTAGGTCAGACATCTGTTATGTCGTAGCCACGAGACTTTCTTCTTACATTCTTTCAACTTGGTCATTAATTCCCATCGGCTTTAAATCATGCACATTTTGGTCTCAAAACTTAGAGGATGTGGTGTGGCGTCTGTGGATTAGTCCGCACGCAGTGACGCCTCCTTGATGAAACTGGAACAGGTCTGCACATACTATAACAAATTTGATAACTTCTAGAGTAACAGGGAAAAAACCACGATGATCGCAGTATAAATGTCATGCCCAACATGTACTCAGCGTACAAAGTAGCAAGTTCACTCGTGCATTTTACGGTCATATTTGGTTTCGGGGGCCCTGTTAGGGTTCACACTCAACCAAACCCAGAAATTGTGTGTGTGTACTGTCGCAATGTGCGTGCAGTTGTCCTGAACTCTCAATAGTTTTGCCATTGTTTAGGAGCAGAAGGCTTACTGCACCAAAATACGAAATTACTCAAATCAGATTTTAAACAGAATTTAAAGTAACTCCGCAATTAAACATGGACAAAGAAATAACGAGACAAAAACACACGCGTTTCGACCTCTTAGGTCTTTTTCAGACAAGAGAAACAACATTCAGGACAATGAAAACGAAGAACGAGCAATCACCTTCTCAAATTCGGCAGCAAGATAGGCGTTGGATTGCTCGTTCTTCATTTTCATTGTCCTGAATGACGTTTCTCTTGCCTGAAGAAGACCTAAGAGGTCGAAACGCGTCGTGTTTTATATTGTAATTCGTTTGCCCATGTTAACCGGTGGAGTTGCTTTCAATTCTTTTGAAAATTTGTTTCAATTTCAGCCCGCAATCACCTCGCTTTGGAACTTACTCAAACCAGGTTCACATTAACCTGTGGTCACATGCGTGCCGTGTGATCGAGCCATCGCCTGGGCATTCTGCCAAGGTTACCCCAGGTCTTGAACAGACTACGACAAAATCTGCCAAACAAAATCTACACCACGGATCCACACCACACTACGGATCTACATGATCCACACCACGAACCCACACCACGGATTCACACCAAAATATCTTTCCACCATTTTTTTTTTTTTTTCATTCAAATCTGATCAGTAATTTTTGCGTAATCTCACAAACAGACAACGGGTTGCAGTGTGTATGCAGTTGACTGAAGTCTCAATGGTTTACGATTGTCCAGTAGCAGACGGGTTCCTGAACCAAAATACGAAATTACCCACATCAGGTTCACATTAACCTGTGGGTCGCATGCGTGCCCTGAGAGCCATCGCCTGGCAATCTGCCAAAATGACGCTCGGTCTTGGAGCAGACTTCAAGATCTGCCTGAGGAGGTCCAGGAGATGTGGGGAGGCGATGAAGCAGAACGACCAGTGTCGAGTCTCTGTTCGTGGCTCACTGATCCCCCTGAAGCGGACGTCGTCGACACATCTTGACGGCAGGCTGGCAGGCGAGCGGAAGTCCCCGGGTCCGTGCCGTTTCCGGCCGCCATGTTTTCATTATGGAGATGAGACGACAGGCCGCACGCCACGGTTAGCATAGGTTTGCTCCGGCATTTCATCTTAAAGTGGTAACTGATTCAAAGAACAACTTCCTACCAGTTATTTCACTTCTTGTTTGGTTTGTTTTTGTTCGTTTTTTTTTTTTTTTTTTTTTTTGGGGGGTGGATGGTTGGGGGGGTTGGGGGAGTGGAATTACTACCGATGACATCATGTGCAATCTTCAAATACATGACGTTCCCCTAACTTTATGTCACATCCCAGGCCTTGGCACTCACCCGTGACCCTATCTTTGCGCCAGGGGTTGGCCCGCAAACAGTCCCATTCCTTTGATTTTGATCGGTCTGCTTGGAACCACCTGGCTTGTACCTTGATGGCCATATAAAAGAAACCAGGAGAATCAATTTTCAGACACTGTTAAAAAAAATCTAACAATCTCATTGAGTAAGTATAAAAACACTCGACTCCTTGAGCAAGGCCTTGGCGCATTAATTTTTGGCGTGCATCCACGGGTCAATGCGGATGGGCCTTTCAACCAATGGCAAGGAAGGTCACAGAATGTGACGGATGATCCAGCCCGACAAACAGCCTGATGCTCAGAAAAAAAAAGACAGTGAAGAAAAGCAAATGAAATTCAAACAATCGAGTTTCTGAATCGGTTATTACGGTTGAAATCCGCTTCATCCTCGACATATAATCACGATACATTTGTCCTAAAGTGCGCGAGGTCAAAAGGGGAAATCTTTGGAATCATACGCTGCCATTATCTATGTCCCTGTTCAACCAAAATAGTAACATTCCCTGGTTTGGTAGAGGCAGCTGTCGGCATTTATGCTCCTGAGACATCCTTTCTGCCCTTTGTCCCTGATTACTGATGTTGTCTATTACAGTCTTTTCTAACAAATGTCTTTATCGTGTTACAGATTAGCCCTATTGTCCTTATCTGGCCCACCAGGATAAGCTGTGGGCCCCCTTACATTAACAGCTGACTGTAAGCTAACAGCAATGCACACTCCCTTGCGGATGTAGCCTACCCATTCTTTCCCACAGCCGCGCGCACGACACGTATCGAGTCAGTTCAGAATCAGTTCCAGCCAGCGCTCGCCTTAAGAGAAATTCCCAACCAGAAAGCAGCATGAGGACTCTCTCTCTCTCTCTCTCTCTCTCTCTCTCTCTCTCTCTCTCTCTCTCTCTCTCTCTCTCTCTCTCTTACTCTCACACACACACACACACACACACACACACACACACACACACACACACAGTGGCCAGGGATAGTGGGACACAGGCACTGACCCGGTCCTCATTGAACGCGCCTTAATCAGACAATACTGTGGTACGAATTCATTCACTGGGTGGAGGAAGATGCAGTATCATGTTTCATTACAGAAATAGCATTTTCTTAACTCTCTTCAGTTCTTTCCCTTGAATTTCGATCACCGGTGGTCGACGGTTTTCCTCCCGGAATCATGGTGTTTAAAACAACATTTTTGTTATCTGAAGCAATATATCGCCTTTTAAAATACAAAACAAAATAGACACATTCATCACAAAAAATCATTATTTCAGAAACATGAGCAGAATGTTATGAAACAAAGAATGTCCGTCATGCAAAATGCAAAAATCTCAACAACAAAAAAAAAAAAAAAAAAATTTAATTTCTTTGTGGTACATTCCACGTTCAGTGCATTAATCACAATGACGTATTTGTAATTAATCGACAAAATCCTCAAAAGAATCTCTAACTGCGCCGGTCTATAAATACTCGATTCTTTAAGCAAGGCCTTGGTGCATGAATTTTTTGGTGTGTAGCCACAGTGCGTTTTCAGTGGTCTCAACGTCTCTCATTTCCTGTGGGTTGCTGCCTTTACTTCCCTTTCTTTCCTGCCCTGGCCCAGGAAGCTGATGATGACGACATTCCAGTGGGCTTCTTGGGGAAGGGGAGGGGTTGGGGGGGGGGGGGGGGGGGTGCGATTCGGAATTGAATGCCATTATTTTCCGCTTCCCTTTTTCCCCCCTTCCCTTCTTCATAAGGTCATCCACGTGCGCTGCTCTTTTCCCCTGTTATTGTACCTCCCTTTCTGCCTCTGTAGTGAAGAGATACCATGAGAGAAACCATGATGGCACCTTAACCCATGCTGTAAGGAAACTAAGCTGCCTTCACCCCCAGATGATCAGTTGGGTGGCACGCAGCTCGTCTGAACTGGTCGAAGGTACTAAAAGACTTGAACGGAAACATTCGGCTGAAGTTGGTAGACAGTTTTATAGACGGAGAAGGAAAAACAAAAACAAAAAAAAAGAAAAAGAAAAAGAAAATGAACACACACACACACACACACACACACACACTTCAAGGAACTTCTTGAGTGTGAATTTATCCTCCTCCTGTTGTGGCCTTCAGCATTGTGATTCGCTGCTTGCAAAGAGAGGCAGAATCCGCAATTGGCTGTATGATAAATATATTGAACAAAAGGATAAAAGGCTCCGACTTGGCATCAGATTCATGTTAATCATAATTTTCTTTGCTTCTATGAGCTAGCACCTTCAGGTGTATCTTTTTTCTTGTCTGCCATTTTGCTGACTCTGGGGAAAGGGTCAGTGAAGGTGAGCAAAGACCCACTGATCGCAGGGAAAGTCCTGTTGACAGCGGGAAAGACTGTATCCCAGGATCCTCGTCAGAGGGCACGTAAGACCTCATGGCAAAAGCTTGGCCGTGCCTGGAGCTATACTGTCTCCACCTATCAGCGGAACAGCATCCAGTGAGGCTGCAGGATCCACACGGCAATTGCTTGACGGTGGCGTTTTGCGCTGATTGGCTCTGCACTGGTATGCCCATGGGGACGCCCCCACGGAGGCTCTGCACTGGTATACCCATGGGGACGCCCCCACGGAGGCTCTGCACTGGTATACCCATGGGGACGCCCCCACGGAGGCTCTGCACTGGTATACCCATGGGGACGCCCCCACGGAGGCTCTGCACTGGTATGCCCATGGGGACGCCCCCACGGAGGCTCTGCACTGGTATTCCCTTAGGGACGCCCCCACGGAGGCTCTGCACTGGTATACCCATGGGGACGCTCCCACGGAGGCTCTGCACTGGTATACCATGGGGGACGCCCCCACGGAGGCTCTGTCGTGTCACATCCAATAGTCAGTATACAACTGCATCTGACAAGGAGCAACTATATCCATTGACGTCTTAATGGAATGTCTCGTGCGTGCCTGCACACTATGTGAACACACCGCAGGCTTCCGAGGGTGGTGCAGGATTGTTTCCTGCTGATTTGGTTCGGCAGTTGAGGACAGAACTTCTCTGGGTCCCACCTGCACCTTCGGGTGTATCTTTTTCTTTTCTTTCTGGCTGCCTACGAAAGCCAGAGTTGGTTAAGCCTTCCTAAGGATTTGAAAAAAAAAAAAACCGTAAAGTTTCGTTAACGTGTGAACATGGTGAACAAGTATCAGTCCCGGGAAGGATAAGCCCTAGGGAGAACATGACAGCAGGTCTTCATATTAGAAACCCCCCTCAGACAAGTGTTTCGGGCCCCGGACACCTTACACTCTGAGGGGGCCGGGCCGCTTCCAGGTCATGGCTCTCAGATACCTTTTTACTGCCAAACTTAATTCTTCCTGGCGTGACCATAAACTTTTGGATAAATGGGCGTCTGAAGGCGTGCCTTATTTTTTTTAGATGACTGTCTTACCCATATTACTGTTGGACACCTGTTCAATATGATCAGCTGGAACTCTTCAGCTGCCGCTGCCTTTGTCTTCATGGTTCTGGTACTCTTTTTACTAGAAATTCTGTGCTGTTTTATGAGATGATGGCTGAGCCTACAAATTCTCTTACATCAACCTTTATGGCGAAGACTTTGGTCTGGAAGCCAGATTCTCTCAAGCTGATGCGTAGACTGGCGTACTTCTCGGTCTCGTAGATGTGAGCTCGCTTTCCTGACACAGTGAGTTCGATCAAAAACATTTGTTATGATTAGCTTGGGTCGACAACCATATCCAGTCTCATGCTACTCTTCCTTATGACCTGTGGATGGTTTTCGTTCCATTCTGAAAAGTCTGCTGTGCATTTCCAGCCAGCCATTCCACCCAGTAAACCACCGTATCTGTGCTCTTCATATCACAGCTGTTCCAGATCAAAATGTGTGGTCCCCTGATGTGCAGAACATTGTTGCTGGAGCTTCTGGTGGCGTAGTGTTTCCTCCGGCAGTACTAGTCGCATTTGCCATCTTCTCAAGCGGTCACTTGTGCCTCCATATTCCTTCCCTGGGTTAGCGCGGCTTTGCATGAACTCAGGACATGTTCCACGGTTTGTTTGCCATGACAGAGTGGACACGTAGGATCGTCTGATTTCGTCCATTTCACCAGTCTGAATTCAAGGGCAGAAGGTCATATACAGATCTGAGGATGAAGCTGACCCTAAGAGGTGCTATGTGCTATATGTCATTCCAGCTGAAACTTCTTCAGAGTGCGTTTTTCCCACGTAGTCCACTGTCCTTGTTGGCCTTGCTGGACTGCCTCTTGGATTCTCTTGACGTCCTCTTCTTTCTTTATATCCTCAATTACATGTTGTTCTTTGCTTTCTCTTTCTTCTGACCGCAGCCCTATGTTTTGGTCTGTGTGTGGCCTGTTATTTCCTTAACTTGACGTTTTTTTTACGTTACCATGTCTACTGCCGCCCTAACTTTCCATTTTTTCTGCCAGTCCTTAGATTGGACTGGACAGATCTTACAGCCTTGTTAGTCCTGAAGCATGGTTAATGATCTTGCTGTGCCCTCTATGTTCTCCTCGAGGATGGAAATATAGAGAAAAACTTCAGCTCTGCTCAGCGGCAGTAGAGGGCAACGTCAGTTGTTGTTGTTGTGGTGTTGTTGTTGTTGTTGTTGTTGTCGTTGCTGTCGTCGTCGTCGTACCCTGGCTAAAAGACTCCAGGGATCATCCCAACAGCCGAAGCACTTGAACACTATGGTACAAATGCATCAGCTGGGGATGCGAACATTACGTCTGTGAGACCAGGTGTGACACCGAGCCATTTCCTTGTGTGTCTGTTGATTTGGCCTTCATTAATTCCACAGTGCTAATGCTAACAAAGGATGGCAGTAGAGGCCAGAGGAGCTTCGGGATCAGCGTGAACTGCAGACACCTGACCTTGTATTTGCCAGGGAGCCTCCACTGGTCTATTATCTGCAGGCTTTCTTCTGCCATTCGCTGGTTTTATCACTCCCCTTCACTGGGGTGTGGGTGCGTGCGTGTGTGTGTTTGTGTATGCGCGCATGTGTGTGTGTGTGTGTGTGTGTATGCGCGCGCATGTGTGTGTGAGTGTGCGTGCGTGCACGCACGTACATGTGTGTATGAACCAACACATACACAAACGTGGACATGCGCGCACGCGTGCGCGCGTACACACACACACACACACACACACACACACACACACACACACACACACACACATGTGCGTGCACACGCGCGCGCGCGCACACACACACACACACACACAGACACACACACACACACAAACGCGCGCGCGCGCTTCAGATGAAGCCCCGTTCTCAGTGGCCCGCCATCAACAGGGAATACAAGCTGTAATGGCTTGTAGTTTAGAGAACTAGTTCATTCAAAGTGGCACCATGTCGTCATAAACGCTCCGAAATGCACAGTCAACCATGACAGGCCACACGCCAGTGTCAGGATTTGGCACAAAACCACTGTATAATCCATGTCGGCGTTTAGAGGCCTGCCTTAAATTTGAGCCAGCATCTGATGTTAAACTGATAAGTAATCAGAAGAACAACTTCCCACCAATTATTTCTCCGGTTTTTTGTTTGTTTGTTTAAAAAAAAAATGGGGGGAGTGGTATATCACTGATGACATCACAGTCCTCAAATACATGATCTTTCCCTTTGTTGACGGCACATTCCAGACCTTTGCTTTGGATTCACCTGTAGCCCTTCCTACCTTTGCGCCAGCCAGCTGGAAGTCCAAAAACATTCCCCCAAATCCTTTGATTTTAATCTGTGCTTGAACCATTTGGCATGTACCTTGATGGTCTTATGAAAGAAAAGTAGGAGAATCAACTTTCAGATTCAGTCAACATTCTCAAACCAGTCTCAATGCCCAGTCTCTATAATACTCGACTCCTTAAGCAAGGACTTGGCGCATTATTGTTTTAGCGTGCAGCCACAGACTTTCCCCACCTGCCTCCTCTAAAGGGAGAAGACTCCACCCCTCCCTTCCTCTCAGCCCCATTTAAACCCAATCCCCTACACCACCCCAATCCTCCTTCTCCTTCCCCTCCCCGCCCCTTCGTCCTCCCTCCTTTCTACCCCCCTTCATCCTCCCCCCCCCCCCCCCCCCCCCCCCCCTCCCCCCTTCCCGTCTCTCTAATTCAAGAGGCAGAAGGGTCGTTATGGGGCCAGTGTTTCGTCACCCATGCACGCTCGTCTGACCTTACCGCTCACCTCCCTCCCCCGCCACTTCGCCCCCCCCCCCCCCCCCCCCCCTTCGCCCCCCCCTGTCGCCTATCCAACCCCCCTCCCCTCCCCACCCCCACCCTTTCCTGTCGCCTTTACCCCGCCCAACCCCCCCCCCCCCCCCCCCTCCCAACCAGCCTCACCCATATCCCATTTCCACCTCACCTTCCTATCCCTCTTACCCACTAACCTGTCTTTACTGTCCCCTCCCCCTCCCCCTAGCCCACCATCAATACCACTACTGCCATAATACCATCATCACAAACCTTGCCCCTTTACACACACACACACACACACACACACACACACACGCGCGCGCGCGCGCGCGCGCGCGTCTTTTCTGTTCACCTCTTTCTCTCTCTCTCTCTCTCTGCTTGTCTCTCTTGTCTCTTTCTCCCTCTCCCTCTCTCTTCCCCTCTCTCAAAATCTATCTCCCTCTCTTTCTCTGTCTCCTCTCTCTCTATCTCCCTCTCTCTATCCTCATCCTTTTCCCGCTGTTTTCTCGGTTCACCCCCCTCTCTCTCTTTCTCACTCCCCGTCCCCCCTCCCCTCCCCCTCTCTCTCCCCTCTCTGTCTCTCGCTCTTCTCTCTCTCGTTGTTTCTCTCTCTCTCTGTCTTTCGCTCTTCTCTCTCTATATGAATGTCTCTGTCTCTCTCTCTCTCACTCCCTCTCTCTCTCCCCTCTCTGTCTCTCGCTCTCTCTCTCTCTCTCTCTCTCTCTCTCTCTCTCTCTCTCTCTCTCCCCCCCCCCCCCCCCCCCCCCCACACACCCATTTCCATCCTCACTGCCCGTACTGACCTGGTTAAATTGTCAGATTCCCTGAGCCTGAATACATGGAGGGGTGGGGGAAAATGGCGGGGGAACGACAGAGGAGAGAGAGAGAGAGGGGAGAGGAGAGAGAGAGAGAGAGAGAGAGAGAGAGAGAAGGGATCGAAGAGAGAGAGAGAGAGAGAGAAGGGATTGGACGAAGAGAAATAGAGAGAGAAGAGATTGGATGGGAGAGAGGAGAGAGAGAGAGGGGGGGGGGGGAGACAGACAGAGAGACAGAGACAATGAGACGGAGAAAGAAAAGTGATTGGTGAGAGAAAGAGACAGACAGACAGTCAGAGGGAGAGACAGAGAAAGAAAAGGGATAGGTGAGAGAGAGAGAAGAGAGAGAGAGAGTAAAGGGGTTGGGGAGGGGCGGAGTGGGGTGGGGCGTGGCGGGACGGGGAGGGAGGGGGGGGGGGGGGGGGCAGAGCGAGAGGGGGAAAGATAACGAGCGACGTCAACTTCACTGAAACGCAAAGCGATTTTCAAGCGACCCTCCCAAGCGTGAAATGGGTGGAAAAACTAACGACAGTGTGGAAAAAAAAAAAAAGAAAGAAAATAAAAAAAAAAGGGGGGGGGGGGGGGGGGGGGGGGGGGGGGAGCCTCGCCGCACTGACTCAATAAATGATAATGTAAAAAAAAAAAAAAAAAGAAGAGAAGAAAGTCGAGAGCCAGTGTGTGATCTAAAGCTTTCAACGCGCCGCAAGTCTGTTCCCCCTCCAACCCCCATCCCCCCACCCCCACCCTCTCCCCCCCATTCCACCTTACCCTCACCTCACCCCATCACTTCCCCTTTCCCCTCCTCTCCCTTATCCCAGCAGGCCCCTCAGGGGCGGGAGGAGTCGGGGGGGAGGGGGGGGGGGGGGGGGGGGGGGGGGGGGGGAGAGAGAAAACGTGGATTGAAATGACGGTTTGAACATTGGAGACAGGCTGCTAAGGGGGGACAACTTGGCTTAATGCTCAAAGCGGCAATGAACAGGGGGGATCATTATACAAGAAGCAGCAAAAAAAAAAAAAAAAAAAAAAAAAGCAAAAAGAATGAAAAGAAAGAAAAGGAGAAAAATAAAAAGTGAAAGA
>JADBJO010005842.1:45000-52500 GCA_016801955.1 Conus betulinus
CCCCCCCCCTCCTCCCCCCCCCCTCCCCCCTCCCCCCCCCATTCTACTCTCCCCGCTCGCTGTAGCTTCGCTTCCCCTTGGGGGTCGGTCACGCGCGACCTTATCACGTGCAGCACACTGCACGTGACGGTTGCCTTGGCGACACGTGTTCTGGTTCTTGCCAGGCGCTGGTGGGACGACAAGGGAGACGATCTAGTGACAAAAAGAAACGAAGGTCACGCGCCTAAGCCTGTGCTAAACATGACCTTGTAATAGCAGGGGCCCGCGCCGCGTGTGTGACGTCAGTTTAGTCGTGGTTGGGGGGGGGGGGGGGGGGGGGGCTGTAGCGGGGGAGGGGGTGGGGGTGGGATTCACAAGCCAAGGGCCACGCGGCCATTGACAGGTAAAGGATTCGTGACTCTCTCTCCCGCCGCCAGAGACCTGAAAGGAACAGGCCACACGCCACACTTAGAATTTGGCACTAAAACACTATATAGAATCCATGTCAGCGTTTGAAGGCCTACCATCAATTTGAGCCAGCATTTCATGTTAAACTGACAATTAATCAAAAGAACAGCTCCCCACCAATTGCTTCGCTTTTTTTCACTTTTTTTTTTTAATAGGGGATTTCCACCGATTGACATTACATACCATCTTCAAATACATGATCTTCCCTCTTTAGGTGATGTAACAGTACTCACCCTAACCTTTCCTTTGAGCCAGCTGGAGCGTCCAAATAGTCCCATTCCTTTGATTTCAGTCTGTCTGCTTGGAACCATCTGACTTGTACCTTGATGGCCACATGAAAGAAAGTGAGGAGAATCAACGTTCAGATCAACGAAAACTCTCAAAACAAATTCTGCGCTTGTCTATAAATAATCGACTCCTTAAGCAAGGCCTTGGAGCGTTAATTGTTGGTGTGCAGCCACATAGGGGGCCGTGAGCTAGGGTTAGGTGGAAGCATCTGCGCCCTCTATGCTGAGAGCAGGTGCAGAGTCTTCCAAGCGTGCAAGCTGTTGTTAGCAACTCCTCCACCATCCAGGACAGCATTAACATGTTACAGAATGAAAGGCGTTATGTGTGGGCAACATGGTCAACAGTCGAATAAGAAATGAATAGACACTGCAGCTGATGTATCTGTCGGGCCTGGTTGACGCCAGGATATTTCATGAAAGTTTGGAGTAGCTATGATTTGTTGCACACACAGACTTGAGTTTGATTTCTGAATTTGTATGCCTCAGAAAAAGACCGACAAAAAAAAAAAAAAAAAAAAAAAAAAAGTTTACTCCAAAAACAACAAGGGAAGGAACTCTTAAACCCTAGTTACAAAGACAAGGAAAATAACTCTCATTTAAAGGAGCTCGAATGTAGTCAGTTCGGAGAGTTCTGATGAAGTCGCTACAAAAGTAAGCGTGGAGTACAGCCCTGTCATGCAGTCTCAGACCGGAAAAGAAATCCGTAGCATTATCGTTATCATCTCATCATTCTCATCGATCAGCATCTTAAAAAAAAAAAAATACAAGTCCATAATTCTGTGGCCCCTCTACCCTTCTCGTATGCTGACCTCAGTTTCGATGCCCTCTCCACGTCAATGGCCTTGGTTAGATTCCGTCGGAGTCACCGGGTATCGGCAAGGTTATGGAGGCCGTCGTTGGACGGACGTGGTGGCGCCCTCCGGAGGGAGAGCTCACACACTCCGCGACTGAGCAATTATTGTCGTCAGTAGGAGGCTTAGTAGGTGGTGTCATGCATAATGTTAGATCAGAACAGGCACCACTAAACACTACCGAAGTGACTCGGCAGCAGTGCAGTCTCTTCTCCGGTGGGTTGCCTCTTGACAACTTGACATTGATTTCTCTCTGTAGATAGCTGGTGCCGGGGTCGCGGCGGGTCGAGCCAGGCTGTGGCTGTGGCTTTGGGTCGGAATGAGCGGCGTGGTTGCAATGCCACTGAAGCGGCACAGAAGATGGGACAGAAAAAAAAAGAAGAAAGAAATAACTAGACAAAACCACCGTAGCAGGTCAACGAGGTCAGCTTGGGGACTTGAAAGGTCGAGGGTTTGAGACCCCTGTCAGATGTACTTTTTGGTGGGATTGTTCAGAGCTGTCCGTTTTGCACAGGCCGGTGAATGTGGTATGCTCAGCTGGGAGAAAAATGAAATCACGCAGTTTCCTGCACTAAATAGATGCGCCTCTGGTGAGAGTGTTGCTCACATTTACCGACCAACGCTGCAGTTGTCCGTTTCTCTCGGGCCTGGTTGACGCCTGGATATACTCTGAAAGGAAGCATGTCGTGTGTAAATGTCCAAGGCCGGGCTCCGACTGAACGATATGGTTTCATTCAGTCACATGTGGAGGGTCTACTACCCACAGTGTGCTATGCTGCTGCAAGTACTGGAGTCCCACAGTATCAGCTTACTTCCACAAAGTAGATAACCTCTCAACCAGTGCTGCTCTAAAAATTTCCCCTCCAGCACTGTAGGTGTCTGTTGCTGTCAGGTCTGGTTGATTTCCGGGGCACATAATGAAAAGAAGCGTAAAGTGCAGTGCTGCCAATAAAGATTTGTTGTTGTTGTTGTGTTGTTGTTGTTTTTAACAAAATGAAGGTCCGCGATATCGTTGGTACATACTGGTAGGTTTAATTAACAAAAAAAAAAAAATCATTTTGTTATGGTGTTCTTGTTATTAATATTATTATATTATTATTATCCTTGTTCTTGTTCTTATTATTACTATTATCTTGGTATTATTATTATCATTATTATTGTTATTTCGCCATCAAAATTGTCTATTTATTCATTCATCTATTTATTTATTTAATTTTTGCTGTCCCATCTTCTGTGCTTGCGTGCATGCGTGTGTGTGTGTGTGTGTGTGTGTGTGTGGGTGTGTGGGGGGGGTATGGTGTGTGTGTGTGTGTGTGTGTGTGTGTGTGTGTGTGTGTGTGTGTGTGTGTGTGCGTGCGTGCGCGCGCGCGCGTGTGTGTTTTTTTTTCAGTCGTTTTGTTGCTTTTCTTCTTTGCAGTTTACCGGTCTGTTCGTGTGCCTGTATGTATGAGAATGTGTGTCTGTGTTTCTCTCTCTCTCTCTCTTCTCTCTCTCTCTCTCTCTCTCTCTCTCTCTCTCTCTCTCTCTCAACCCACCTCTCAACCCACCTCTCTTTCGCTCGCTCGCTTTCTTTCTCTCTTCCCTATCTCTCCCTCCCTCCCCCCCCCCCCCTTCCCCCCTTTCAATCTATGCGTCAGTGGCTTGTTCCCTCATCAGCCGCTGAGATCCTAATCTTCTTGCCCCCACCTTTGTTAATAATCATCATCTCTCGGCCACGGTAATCCCTACCCCCTCCCCTCCCCCCCCCCCCCCCACTTCCTTCCGCTGCGGCCCCGCGTGCAGCATGCTGTCTGAAAAGGATCGCGTTGGGTGGTGGTGGTCTCGAAACACTGGGGGAGGAGGGGGAGGAGGGGGGATCGGATGGGATGAAGGACTGGTGGTAATGGAAGGAGTGTTACAAGCTTTGGGATGGCGGAGAGGGAGGGAGGGAGGGGACAGACGGCTGGGGGAGGGGATTGGTGGGGGAGTGTGTGTGTGTGTGTGTGGGGGGGGGGGGGGAAGGGGGGGGCGGGGGGGGGGGGGTGGGGGAGGCCGTAGGGGCTCAGTGGGAGGACTGACTTTATGTCATGGCGGGTTTTCATGCATCACCGTTTTCCTCCCCAGCTAGTGTGTCGCGCGCTGTGGCCATTGTGTCTGTCAGTTTGTCACGCCTTTCAGTTTGGGCCCCGCGATGAATTTAATTGGGAACAGGGGAAATAATCCTTGAATATTGCGGTTTTCTTTTTTTATTTGTTCTTGTTTTTTTTTTTGTTTTGTTTTGTTTCGTTTCGTTTTTTAAATCGATCTGCTGTTTCAGTTTTTGTACTCTTTTTTTCCTTCTTTCCTTTCCTTTCTTCTCTTTTTCTTCCACTCTTACATACTTTCTTTTACCCTTACCTTTTGCACCAGTTTTTCCAGTATTTTTGTTTCCTTCTTTCTTTCTTTCTTTCTTAACCTTCTTCTCCCCCTTTCTTCCTATTCTTTACCTCTTTCTCTTTCCTTCATCTTTCCTTTCTTTCACCGCCCTCTTCTTTTTCTCTTTCTTATCACTAGGCACCTTTCGACTCTCTTTCTTTTTCCTTTTGTGTTCCTTTCTTTTTTCTTCTTTTTTTCTTTTTCTTTTCCCGCTCTTTCTGATTCCTTTGATTTTTACCCAATTTTTCCCCCCCTTTCTTTCGGAGAGTCTTTCAGTTTTTTCTTTCTCTTTCTTCTATTCTTTTCTTTTTCTCCCACCCTCTCTTTTTTCATTCCTTGCTTTCCGTTCTTTTCTTCTTTCTTTCCACCTACAGAAATTTCTTTCCGTTTCGTTTTTGAAATCACCGTTCAACTTTCTTACCTGTTCTTTCTTTTTTCTTTTTGCAGTCCTTTCTTTCTTTCTTCTTTTCTCAATTTCTTTTCCTCTTTTCTCCATTTTTTTCTTTCTTCTTTTCTTTTTTTTTTGATCTTTTTCTCCTTCTCCTTTTTCTTTCCTTTACTTCTTTTTCACAACGTTCACTTCCTTTTTTTTCAATTTTTTTTCTTTTATTTTCCTCTTTTCTGGTCTTTCTTCTTTTTTTAGGGTCTCCTTTTCCTTTTTTGTCTTTCTTTTCTTTTTTATTCTTTCCCTTTTTCTTTTTTGAAATTTCTTTTTTTCTTGTTGGTTTTTCTTCCTTTTTCTTATCTTTTTCCCTTAATTTTTTTACTTTTCCCCTTTCTTCCTTTTCCTTCACCCATTCTTTTTTCTTTCTCCTCCTTTCTGAGTTCCTTTTGATGTGTTCTTTGTCTTTTTTCTTTCCTCCTTCTTTTCTTTCCTTATATACTCTTATTCCCTTTTGATCCCTTTCTTTATTCTCTTGATTCCTTCCTTTCCTTCTTGGAAATTCCTTCTTTTCTTCCTAACAACCCCATTTTCTTTTTCTTTGTCTGTCTCTTTCTTTTTTGTTTCCTTTTTTTGAATTCCTTTTCATTTCTTGTTTCGTGTCCTGTTGTCTTGCCTTAGGATCCAGAGGAGCAAATGTTGAGAGGCACGAAATTTTGTCGAGGCCTATGCTCCTGGATCCTGCCTCCTCCCTCGTAGTAGCGGAATTTTTTTTTTTTTTTTTTTTTCCTTTCTTTTTATTATTTTTTTTCTTGGTTTAACTGCACAGATCTCAGTCCTGGAAAAGCTTACCCCCTAGCTTCTTTCTTTTTTTTCTTAAAGAAAGACGTCTCTGATAAATTTTCTTTTTTTCGTCTTATCTGCTCTTCTCTCCCCCCCCCGTCCCCCCCACCCTAAAAAGCATTTTTACCCCCCCTTCCTATCAACCCTCCTGCCCATCGTCTGACTACCTCCTCCTACTGTTCCCTGACTACTCTGGATCGGGGCCCAATAACCCTTCCCGGCTCCCCCCCCCCCGTCGTGTCCATCCCAGACCTTCTACGCCCCCCAATTTCCTCTCCTCTGTATCCTCCGAACTTCTTTTTGGTGACCACAACTTACCTGAATGCCTGCACTGTGGCCCCCCCCCCCCGAATTACCCCCTCTCTCTCCCTCCATGACGTTCACACCTTTTTCTCTCTCTCCTCTCAACTCCTCCTTTTCTCCTTCTTCTGTCTTCAAAATCAGTGTGTGTGTGTGTGTTGGGGGGGGCTGGGGGGGGGGAGGGGTCTATAAATTTGGGGAGTGCGAAGAAGATTGAAGGAAACTGTTGGCGGTCAAATTTTCTCCCCCTTTTTGAGCTCTTTGTCCTTCTGGTGGAGCAGGGATGAGAGGTGTTTTTATGGATTTGCACTGGGCCTTGCAGGTTGGTGTTTGATTGAGGTGGGGGGGAGCGTAGGAAGAAACGGTAATGGAAAACTTGGGAGGAGATGATGGCGTAGAGTAGTGGGCCACAAAGACGGGAATGCCAACCTCTGGACAATCATATATATTAAGTGGGGCAGCGGGGGACTGGGGGGGGGGGGGGGGGGGGTCCTGTGCAGGCTGCTGTGCTGCTGTCCTCCATTTCACGAGCATTGTCATTTCCATTCCCCCCTGTCCTCGTCCTGCCTCGCCTCAACTCTATGAATGATTTGGCCGTGTTATAAATGTTGGAGATGGACGGGGGGGGGGGGGGTGGGGGGGGTCTATTTTTTTTTTTTTTTTTTTTTTTTTTTTCTTTCCTTCTTCTTTCCCTTTTTTCTTCTTCTTTCTTTTTCTTTTTTTTTTTTTTTTTTTTTTTTTTTCTTTTTTTTTTTTTTTTTTGGGGGGGGTAAAGGAGGGACACGTGTGGATGAGGGGGGGGGGAAGGGGAATTTTCCTCTTTTTTTTTTCTCTCTTGGGGGGGGGGCTGTCTGGGTTTTTCTTTTTCCTTATCTCATCCCCCCCCCCCCGCCCCTCCTCCTCCTGGTAGCTGACCTCTGGGACCTCTTGAGAGGGTGGACCCCCCCCCCCCCCCGGGGGGCTGCGTGGGGACGTATCTAAGTTAATGGGTGGGGGAGAGGGGGTGGGGAGGGGGAGTAGTTAAAAGGAGTCGAAGAAGACGTGGAGGACTTGCAGGCAGCGGATGGAGGACGGGACAGGGATGTGGGGCTTGCGGTGGGGGGGGGGGGGGGGGGGGGGCAGGGGGGGGGGGGTGGGTGGGGGGGGGGGGGGGGGGGGGGAGGGGGTGGGGGGGGGGGGGGGGGGGGGGGGAGGGGCAAGGTGCTGTTCTGGGGGGGGGGGGGGAGGGGAGGGGGGGGACCTGGCGTCTGCCTCGCCTCCGGGGGGATGGGGGGGGGGGGTGTTATGGGGGGTGGGGGGGGGGGGGGGGGGGGGGGGTGGGGGGGGGGGGGGGCAAACAGGCCCAGGGGCTGCGGGGGGGGGCTATAATCACCGCTTTCTTCGTGGGGAGTGTGGGACCTTGAGAAAGAGAGAGAGGGGGGGGGGGAGGGGGCGTGGGGCGACGAGAAGGAGGAGGAGGGGGGGAGGGAGACATGGAGACAGTAGTACAGATAGACAGACGTGGAGCGACAGACAGGCAGACGGGGAGAGACAGACGAACGAATAGACAGACATTGTGTGTTGCGTCTGTGGGTGTTTGTGAGAGAGGGTGGAGAGGGAGAGAGATAGAGGGGGAGGGAGAGAGAGAGAGCTCAAATCTTGATAAAACCTTATAATCCGCCATGCTTTCTTCTCCGCCACATGCTCCCTCTCCTGCTGGGGGGGGACCCTCCGCCCCCTTCCCCCCCCGGGGGGGGGGGGGGGGGGGTGCCCCCTTTCCATCACCCCCTCCTCCTCCTCCTGCAACCGGCCCCCCCCCCCCTTCCCCCCCCCCACCCCCAATAAAAAACTTTCTCCACGGTGCCGTCCACGTTACTTTCCATCCCTCTGCCCTCCCCCCTACCCCACCCCCCACCCCCAACCTGCCTTCCACGCTCATCCTTATTTGTCTTACGACCACAGCCGTCTCTTATTTCTTCTTCGTTCACATCTTGTTTAGTTCAATCATGCATCACAT
>JADBJO010005842.1:95000-105000 GCA_016801955.1 Conus betulinus
TCCTCCTGATCTCGGTGTGCAAGATGAGGATTATGTCATGCACAAATTTGTGTGGGATGAGAAGTGTGCAGATAGATATGTCAGTACTTTATGCAGTGGAGAAAGAAATTCACACCAAAATAGGTCTTGCGATTGATTTTTACTTGACGTTAACGTGAATGATGCTTTGAAGTTTTTTAATGATTGTATCAGAGAGAGTGCTGAATCCATGAAAAAACGAACATCATTTAATAACAATGGAACTTCAGGTAAATGGTTTCGATTTAGAATGTAAACTTTGTAAAAGAAAACACTAGAAGATTATTGTGGGTATTTCGTCGTGCAGTGAAATCTCAAGAGAAAGTAGATTCGGTAACTAAAAAGAAAGATGAATATGTTATTGCTAGACGTGAGTACAAAAATTTTTATTAAAGCGGAAGAGAAAACGGTTCAACCAAACATTGTTAGACAAACTTATATTATCAGTGGAAAAACCAAAAAGAATTTTGGGACGTTATCCATATTGCATCTTTCAAAAAAAAACAGCCTAGAAATAATATATCTATTGATTCCTGGTTTCAACATTTTTAAAGCATTGCTGGATACGGATACTGACAATATGGTAAATGAGGACTCGGTCAGTAGAGGTTTGAAACAGAAGGACTACATGAATCGTCCAATTTCTAAAGAAGAAATTCTGCTTGCTTTTAGAAAACTGAAAAAACCGTAAAGCAGCTGGTCCTGATGGTATTATTGCAGAGTTTTATAAGAATTCAAACGATCAAGTAGTTCATTTTTTCTTCAAATTATTTAACAAATTGTTTGATAATGGTGAATTCCCGGACAGCTGGTCTGAATCTGTTATTCAACCTATTTTCAAGAAAGGTGATATTAATAATCCAAACAATTATAGAGGGATTTCTTTGAGCGGATGTTGGCGGTAAAGTATTTGGTATAGTAATAAATAACAGATTGCAAGAATGGGTGGAAGAAAACAACATCACAGGCGAGTGTGTCAAGCCGGGATTTAAGAGAGGATACTCAACAGTCGACCACATGTTTTCTTTACTAGCTCTCATTCAGAAACAGTTTTGTTACAACCGGAAATTTTATGTTGCATTTATTGATTTCGAAAAAAGCATTTGACACGATTAATCGAAATCTTTCTGGCCAGTTCTCTTTAAAAATGGCATAAAAGGTAAATTATTTAAATGCATTAAGAGCATGTACAATAATGTTAAAGCTAGAGTTCGATGTGGTTCTCTGACAACAGATTACATTGCCTGCACATCTGGTTTAAGACAGGGGAGATGCGTGCAGTCCTGTTCTGTTCTCCCTTTTCATTAATGAATTAGCGGTTGAAGTAATTAACAATGGAAGACATGGTGCTCGATTTTCGCTAGATGCATTTGAATTGTTTATTCTGTTGTTGGCCGACGATGTCGTTTTGATGGCTGAAACAGTTACAGGTTTGCAGACTCAATTGAATAGTTTACAGCGTACCGCAACATCTCTTCAGCTTAAAGTTAATATGATTAAGAGCAATATTCATAGTATTTAGGAAGGGTGGCTATTTGAGTGTGTGAGAGAAAGATGGCTATATAATGGCGTGACTTTGCCTGTAGTAAATGTATAAATACTTAGGAATATTCTTCTCCACGCGCTTGAGTTTTACCGCTGCGTGCAAAGACCTTGCAAGCAGAGCTAAAAGTGTTCTTATTTTATCTTCTGAAAAGGTTGTATGTGTTAAAATAACAATTCTTTTAATTTGTTCATGAAACTGTTTGATTCTCAGATACAGCCAATTGTGCAGTATGGCTCTGAATTGTGGGGTCTAGATAATGCCGTTATTCACTGTGAATCAGTCCATTTATTTGCTTTTTGAAGAAAATTTTTAGGGGTGGACAGGCGAACACCGAATGATATCTTATTTATGGTGAAACGAATCGATATCCATTATATATAAATTCTGCTGTTCAGTGTATTCGTTACTGGCTTAAGTTGATCCCAAATGGAGAGTTACAGGATTCCACGTAAAGCGTATGATATGTTGTATGATCTGGATGCAAGAGGTAAGAAAAACTGGGCCACAAATGTTCGCTTATTATGCTTGTTTAAATATGGATTTGGTTTTGTTTGGGCCAGTCAAGGGGTGTCGGCAGTGTTCGTGATTTTATATGTTGCTTCCGACAAAGGCTTATTGACTGTCGGTGGCAAACCTGGTCCGATCATATCCAAACTAGTGATAGATTCACCTTGTATAGAACTTTTTGCAGTGATCACAGTTTAAAACCTTACATTTTTGATATTGATAAGCATCTGAAATATATTACCACTAGATTTAGGCTGGGGATTTCTGAGCTGGCAGTACATCGATATCGGTATAAAAATGTGTCTAATGACTTCAGTTGTCCATTATGCACTGAGAGCCAAGAAAATGAGGTGCATTTTGTTCTCTGTTGCCCAGCACTCAGGCACATACGCGAAACGTTAATTAAGCCCAAATATTATAGACATCCTTCCTTGTTTTAAATTGAGTCTGTTGTTGATGTCATCGACTATACCCAAAGATGTACGTACCTAACCTTTCTTTGTTCCTGTATATAAAGGATTTAAACTAAGAGGTGTAATGACTGACTGAAGTCTACATGATTACAATTAATATCATCATTAGTATCAATTTGAATCTGTTGTGTATATCCTCATCCAGTTAAATGTTCACATTCCCCTTCATGATGGGCTGAGGCCTAATATGAATAAACCATCTTGAGTCTTGAGTCTCTCTCTCTCTCTCTCCTTCTCTCTCTCTCTCTCTCTCTCTCTCTCTCTCTCTCTCTCTCTCTCTCTCTCTCTCTCTCTCTCTCACACACACACACACACACACACACGCACGCACGCACGCTCGCACGCACGCACACACACACACACGCACACACACACACATACACACACACACACACACGCACGCACGCACACACGCATACACGCACACACACCACACACACACACACACACACACACACACACACACTACTGATAGCATTTCAGGCAGGAAGGTCCAACACATTTGGTATAACATGAAGACGACGGGGTGTAGTAAAATGGGAAGCAACAACAAACAAACAATGCGTGTAAAAGAGCGCCTTTCGCTTAAAGGCTTTCCTTCCTCTCTTCGCTTTCTGTTTTTCCCCATTCTGTTCCTCTGACGCTTCTCGAAGAACTTGTGGGGGACGATGTTTGGTGTCACGTGCACAAGTAGTGTTTGCCGCCTCCTTCAGACGGGGGTGGGGGAAGGGGGGGGGGGGGGGGGGGGGTTACTGACAGCAGGGACAATAATCTGGGAACGCGTGCGAAAAAAATAAAATGACAAGAAGGCCAAAGATCTCAATTGCACCTAAAATTGTTTCCTACCTTATCTCGAAAATCCATTCTTTTTTCGTCTTCTTCTGCCCTTCTGAGCTCTGAAAGACCACGTTCCGAGATATCACGGGCCTTCCCAGATATCACAGTACATTTTGGGAACGCGTTCCCAAAAAAAACTCTGTGATATCTGGGAAGCCTTCCCAGAAACTCCAAACGAACGCAGCTTACATACCCAATCGCCTAGCAAAAATGAGGAGAAGAGACAGAACAAACAAGGAGACAGACATCTCTTTGTGTTCTCGTTCAAGCTGTCCATGTTGAATACTGGTTTTAAGCAGAACTGAGCAATCTCTGATCGGGGACACAGACAGAGAGAGAGAGAGAGGGAGGGGGGGGGGGGGAGAGAGAGAGAGAGAGAGAGAGAGATTTCAAGGAGATAGAGGGGGGGGGGAGAGGGAAAGGGGCAGAGAGGGAGAGAGGGAGAGATAGGGGGGAGGGAGAGGAGGGAGAGAAAGAGAGAGAGGGGGGGAGGGAGAGAGAAAGAGAGACGTTGAGAGGGAGAGAGAGAGGGAAAGGCAGAGAGACAAAGAGAGGATGGAAAGAGGGGAGAGAGAGACGGGGGCAAGAGAGACAGAGAGGGAGAGAGAGGGGCGAAAGAGACAGAGAGTAAGAGGGCGAGAGAGAGAGACAGAGAGAGAGAGAGAGAAAGACAAAGAGAGAGGCACAGAGAGCGAGACACAGAGAGAGAGAGACACAGAGAGAGACACAGAGAGAGAGACAGAGAGAGAAAGCACTAAATTGTGAATCGTGTATCATACATTGACCATAGGGCCTTGCGGACTGTAGAGGAAGGGGGGGTGAGGGAATGGCTCAGGAAGGAAACAGAACTGGAGTATTAAAGGCATTGTCACACTCAGAACAAGATGTGAAATTAGCAGCAGCAATATGATAAATGCGTCACTCAGATGGCAAGTTATAAAAGAGTGTAAGAATCCAGGCAAATGCTGATGAAAAAGAACCCTGCGTTACTTTGCAGATGGCATTGATGGTAGTCCCACCAACAGCTACCATCATTGAATCGTTTCCTTCTGTCCATAGCATGGATATCATTTTGGCTACATTCTTACTTGTGTCTCTTAGTTTATGACTAAGTTAGTTTCTGGACTGATTTTTTTTTTTTTACGGAACCCCAAAGAAATGTTCTCTGTGATCTCTCTCTATACATATTGGGCACTCAAACATTGTTCAATTCAATGGAAGATTTGACAGATAGACAGTCTCTATTATGAACAATCTCTGTGTCATGTAAATTACTGTCAACTGGCATTCAACCTTAGTGTAATAAGCACTTTAGTGTAGTAAGAGAGTGAGAAAGAGAAGAGAGAGAGAAGAAGAAGAAGAAGAAGAAGAGAGGAGAGAGAGAGAGAGAGAGAGAGAGAGAGAGAGAGAGAGAGAGAGAGAGAGAGAGAGTGGACAGAGGAGGATGAGGAGGGTGGAGGAGGAGGAGGAGGAGGAGGGAAACAACTTCTACCGTGTAGAAAACACAGCGATGTTTACCAGACGGAACACCGAATACGTCGTTTTTCACTCAATACTTATTTCATGGTTGTTACGGTGACGCGCAGCCGCCTTATTTTTTGACTGCATTTGTACAGATAAATTGCAACGCTTTTGACAACATTTCACTTCCAAATGTATTTGATTCCATCCAAGAGAGCGTGACAGACAGACAGACAGACAGACAGATAGGTACTCAGACAGACAACAGCCGGTCACACACACACACACACACACACACACACACACACACACACACACACACACACCAGATAGACAGCCAGAGAGACAGACAGAGAGAGAGTCAACAAATAAACAACAGCCAGAAAGACAGATAAACAATCAGATAAACAGATAAACAATCAGACAGACAACAGACATATAGACAGACAGACGGAGACAGAAATATATCTGATACGGCATGCCTCGCTGTCTTTGGCTCCCATCTCCACTCCCTCCCCTCTCCTCCCCACCCCCCTTTCCCCACCCCCTCCAGCTCCCCCTCCTTCCCTGTCTAGACAGAGCGATGATTGTGTCTGACCAAGCCATGATCTTTCAGACTGACGTCAGAAGGTAAAACAAGAAAGGCACTTTATTGATAACATCTATGCCTGGTCAAACGCATCATTTACTCTCTCTCTCTCTCTCTCTCTCTCTCTCATTAGCCACTTACTACCAAAGCATTTATACGGTCAACACTATTTATTTTATTAATGATCTTTAACAGATTTCAGTAAGCACTGAAATGAAGTTATCCGGGTAAAAATATAAGATATCGTTTGCAAACAATACATAGTCTCAAGACATAGAAACTGCGTCCACTCACTTCTCTTCTTCGCCAGTGTGCAGGTCCAAATCCACGGTTACAGCTTAGACCCAAAAACGCTACATCTTCTCCATTACACTCAAAGCTACACCTGGCTTTTCTCAGACCATACCTGACTGAGGCAGGTCTCATGTACGTTTCTTTTTCTATGCAAGCACAATCCACATGACCCTTCATTTTCCTGTCATCTGCTACACTTTTCACTCCAAAATCCTAGTGCCCTACGAATGGCGTAGAAAACACATGGAGTCCCACGAGGCATGCATCATTCTGCTATTTGCTCACATATGGCATTCAACTAAGAATTTACTGACCCCCAAATTCCAGGATAAAGTCATCTTTTCCAAATTCTTTTTTTTTCTCAGAGCCAGGGCCATTTTCATTAGTTCAAGCTTTGTTGTTGCTACAACTTGACCTTTGCTGTAACCCCGGAACTCTGACCTAATTAGTGAAACTTGACGCACGATCTCAAAGGTAGGGGAGATAAGTCTTTCCCTCTCTGGCATACACCGAGTGTATATTTTAGGCACTGTAAAGAACTGTTGCCATTCCTCTGACGTATGGTGAGTGTGTGTGGCGTTGGGCGAAAACTGTCATTTTAATGATCAGTGAGGTTCAGTTCAGTGGTTGTTTCAGAGATCACTGAGAATGTCAGACCTACTGTTTGATCATTTTTCTCACCTCTCTCCTTCACATGTAAAAAAATCTATACACCCGACTTAGTATACTTTAAAATACTTTTTTTTTCTCTCTGATGTTTGATTGACCAGCTGTCAGAAACATGACATCCAGTTAAATATATTACGGGAGAATCGTAAATCGTCTTTCTGAACATAGAATCCTTTCTCCCAGTGACAAAACTGAGTATGTTTCACGCACTGGAAAGGACCTTTTCCGGTCATAGGGCTTATTGTGAGTCGGTCTGGTGGTGCTGGGCTGGCGCTGTCTGTCAGGGATTTAAGCCACGAAGTATGTCTGGTGCCCTGACGCTCCGAGTCCACATTTACAGTTTAGGCCCAAAAACCTATATACTCTCTATTACACTCAAAGCTGCATCTGACTTTTGTCGTCAGGTCAGCCAGTACCAAAACATATTCATTGCAGAGTCCATCCCTTGACCCATACCATATCTGACAGCACGATCCATATGACCCTTCAGATTTTTCTGTCGTCTGCTGGTCTTTTCATACCTAAATCATGCGCTCTCCCATATAGCGCCAAAACACAAGAAGTCCACGAGCCGTACATGCATAATTCTGCTATCCTTGCTGAGAGGCCAGTTGTCAGAGAAACATGACGCCCAAATAAATTGATCATGGAGGGGGAGGGGGGGGGGGGGTTCTTGTTTGAACATAGAATCCAGAATTCTCAACAACACGTGACCATAATGCATTTTTGGGGATTAAATAACAACTAACTACCCCTTAGATCTCAGAGGTTTTCAGTCTTTTACAACCCTAGGTGTGAAGTCACCTGACCCATCACGTAAGTCGCACGTGCGAGGGAAAAGTGATGAGTTCTACTCTTTGGATGTTCCGCCTGGGTGTGCCAGCACTACTGCATTAACCACACATCTGATAAGAGAAATGGAGGAAAGAGACGAGTGAAACGTGGGGGGGGGGGGGGGGGGGGGGGGGGGGGGGGGGGGGGGGGACCTACATCGGCCCACAGACTTCCTGTAGGCCAGGGTCGCAGAATGGAGTGATGATGGCTTACTCTGTGATGCAAGAGGAAGTAGGGAAGGAAAGTGGAGGGAGAGGGGGGGGGGGGGGGGGGAGATTTGCTGTCGACTTTTTGTCAAACCACGTTTCAGTGACGTCACGTGTCTACACTGCTACCATCAGAGCTGGCCGTAGGTGGCGGTGCTTAACATAGAACTCAAAGTCTTCTCGTCGAATTGGATTTGAGGGAGGGCGGGAATTTTGGAAAGGGGGGGGGGGGGGGGGGGGGGGGGGAGTGAGAGGAAGAGGTGGGAGAGGAGATGAAGATTGATTATCTGAAAATAACGTAAAAATGAATTCCGCCAGGAGACCCTTTTTGGGAATCATGCCCGTCCCAAGCCCGGATAAAGGAGGAGAGTTGGGGCGGGGCCAGCTACCCCACCCCGTAAAAAACAAACCACAGCTACAAAAACGCCAACCAAAGATCAAATCGACACCTCAGCCCTGGGAAGGGATGGGTCTTCGTGGAACCAGGTGGAGAGAAGAGCCCAGGACAAAGATGCCTGGAGGTCCTTGGTTGGCGCCCTGGAGGAGGGTAATAGGCGATGATGAAGATGACGTAAAAATGGATGAAAGTATTAAACAGAGAGAGAGAGAGAGAGCATAACCACACATCTAGTAAGGGGGACGGAGGAAAAAGAGAGCCAGGGAAAACCTCAGCGCACGATTTTCACCACGTAACTCAACAGACAGAACGGGCTGCTGGATGCGGTGACGGTTCACTCTCTGATGCAAGATTGTGGATGGGGGAAGAGACAAGGGTGGAGTTTACTTGTGAGGAAACTGTGGGGGGTTTGTTTGGCTGGTTAGTTTTGTTTCGTTTTTTTTTTGTTTGTTTGTTTCTGTACTCCCAGTTCTTATGGAACAGGGAGTCTGTCCGTCCGTCCGTCCATGGTCAAAATGTGTTCCACTCGCTCCAGACAAAACTACTGGGCCGATCTTTCTGAAAATTTGTAGGTATGTTCATTATGGGCCACGGATGATGCCCGATGTTTTAGTTTACCGCTATAGCCGTTACTAACGGCTGTAACGGCCTGTAACGGTTTTTTCTTCTTTATGGAATATCTCAGAAAGTACTTGGCCGATCTTTGTAAAAATGAGCAGGTACGTTCATTATGGGTCACAGATGATGCCCGATGTTTTAGTTTACCGGGTTATAGCCGTTACTAACGGCTTTAACGGCCTGTAACGTTTTTTCTTCTTTATGGAATATCTCAGAAAGTCCGTGGCCGATCTTTGTAAAAAATTGTAGGTGTGTTTTATGGGTCACGAATAATGCCCGATGTTTTAGTTTACCGTTATAGCCCTTACTAACGGCTGTAACAGCCTGTAACGGGTTTTCTTCTTTATGGAATATCTCAGAAAGTACTTGGCCGACCTTTATGAAAATTAGCAGGTATGTTCATTATGGGTCACGAATAATGCGCGATGTTTTAGTTTACCGTTATAGCCGTTACTAACGGCTGTAACGGCCTGTAACGGTTTTTCTTCTTTATGGAATATCTCAGAAAGTACTTGGCCGATCTTTGTAAAAATGAGCAGGTATGTTCATTATGGGTCACGGATGATGCCCGATGTTTTAGTTTACCCCGTTATAGCCGTTACAAACGGCTTTAACGGCTGTAAACGGTTTTTCTTCTTTATGGAATATCTCAGAAAGTACTTGGCCGATCTTTGTGAAAATTAGCAGGTATGTTCATTATGGGTCACGAATAATGCCCGATGTTTTAGTTTACCGTTGTAGCCCGTTACTACGGCTGTAACGGCCCATAATGGTTTTTCTTTTTTATGGAATGTCTCAGAAAGTACTTGGCCGATCTTTCTGAAAAAATTTGTAGGTATGTTCATTATGGGTCACGGATCATGCCCGATGTTTAAGTTTACCGTTATAGCCGTTACTAACGGTTACTAACGGCCCATAACGGTTTTTTCGTCTTATGGAATATCTCAGAAAGTACTTGGCCGATCTTTCTGAAAATTTGTAGGTATGTTCATTATGGTCACAGAGATGCCCGATGTTTAAGTTTACCGTTATAGCTGTTACTAACGCCCATAATGGTTTTCTTCTTGATGGAAAAATCTCAGAAAGTTCTTGCCGATCTTTCTGAAAATTTGTAAGTATGTTCATTATAGGTCACAGATGATGGCCGATGTTTACCAGAATAGCCATTACTAACGGTTACACCAGCCCAATCTCTCTCTCTGTATGTGTGTGTGTTTGTGTGCGTGTGTGTGTGTGTGTGTGTGTGTGTGTGTGTGCGTGTGTGTGTGTGTGTGTGGTTGTGTGTGTGTGTGTCTCTCTCCTCTCTCTCTCTCTCTCTTGTCTGTCTCTCTCTCTCTCTCTCTCTCTCTCTCTCTCTCTCTATCTCTCTCTCTCTCTCTCTCCTCTCTTCTCTCTCTCTCTCTCTCTCTATCACTCCCCCCCCCCCCTCTCTCTCTCTCTCTCTCTCTGTTCTTACTCTCTCCCCTCCCCCCCCCACCCCCTCCCTCCCTCTGAACATTGTTGCTCGGTTTAAGAGCAGAATAAAACACGACAACACGTGCACCGGTACAA
>JADBJO010005842.1:112500-117500 GCA_016801955.1 Conus betulinus
AGGCGTGTACCCATCATCCATGGTTAGATGTGTACAATGACTGTCCACATGATGACCTGAATAACTCCACAGATCACAATGAGAAAAGTTTGAAGTGCAGTTTTCGAGAGGATGCTACTCATGTGACTTTTTGGCTCTGGGAGTGTGGGAGGGAGGGGGCGATGGAGGATGGGAACGTTGTCGTTGTGAAACTCAAGTGCGCTAACAGATGTGCTCGCAAGAAGGGTTTTTTCCCGATGAGTCTGTGGGTTTCTAAACACTCTGTCAGGGTGAAATGTTGACAGCAGGGACACAATACAATGGTCAATATGAGAATTCAGCTGAAGAGAATTTGCTGCTGTCTCTCCATTCTTTGAATATATTGTCGTTCATTGTTTGTAGGGTAAAAAAAAAATTCACAATAAAACTCTCTCATACTGATTGAATAAGATGTGACTGACAAAATACAACTCATATGCATCTTCCTCCTGGTATATCTTAGAAAACTATAGGTAGTCATGATTTTGTTGCAAACGTTACACAAACTAGATCGCCTGAATTCAAACAGCCATGAAGATAATTAAACTGCGTGCAAGCACGCACGCACGCACGCACGCACACACACACACACACACACACACACACACACACACACACACATATGCATGCACGCACGCACGCATGCAAACACACACACACACACACACACACACGTACAGACGTACACACACGTACAGACATACACACACACACACACACACACACACACACACACACACACACACACACACACACACACGCACGCACACGCACGCACGCACGCACGCACGCACACACGCATGCACACAACAAGTTAACAGTTGAGGAGTACGGATGGACAGGCAAGGAAGGAGGGAGACACACATACACAAAAACACACACACACACACACACACACATATATATATATATATATATATATATGTGTGTGTGTGTGTACTCACACGGATGCGCACACACGAGTGTGCACTTGCACATAAGTATTGTAAAGCATCCATTCATACTCTGTTGATCTATGTCCCCTCATCACTTCCTTCAATGCCTACCCTAACTCTCCCACCCCTCCCTTTCAGCCTGTCTTCTCTCTCCCTTCTTTGTCTTCGTTCTTCCCTATCGTTTCATCCTGCCCCCTCACCCACACCTTCACCTAACATTCACCCTCCCTCTCCATTCGGAGACATTTTGTGTGCGTGACATGCTCCAACGATCTCAACTGTCTGAAGTGCATTGTAAAAAAAAAAAATAGTGTGTGAAGTATTTCAATCAGCGTAATGGACGACGTTTGTCTGCAGCTCTTCTACCCCCTGAGGAAAGTGGAGAACTGAGACACTTGGAGAAAGCAGCCTGCCTCAAGGTGTTGCTGTTTTTACATGTTTTTACCCACCTTTAGATAAACAGACATAAGGTAGATCGATGGATACATGTTCATATATTACTAGACAGATCAGTTACATAGATGGATACTCAGGATTGCAATTCACTGAGCACTATCAACCTCCTTATGGCCATTCAAAACATTTTTTACGGGCGTGTACCCGTTATCCATGGTTAGACGTGTACAATGACTGTCCACATGATGCCTGAAAAATTTCATACATCACAAAGTGAAAAGTTTGAGATGCAGGGTTTCGAGAAATGCTGCTCATGTGACTTTTTGTCTGTGAGGGAGTGGGAGTAGCGTGTGTGGGGTGCATGCAATGGCGGGTGGGAATGTTGTCATTTTGTAACCCATGTGAGCTCATAGATGTCCTTGCAGGAAGGACTTGTTTGTTTCTTTCTTTCTTCTTTGTTCGTTTTTGCTTTGTTTTTTGTCTTTTATCTTTTGCCGAGTCTGAAGGTTTCTAAACACTCTGTGGGATGAAATGTTGACAGGGGGGACAATGGGATGATCGGTCGGAGAGCATGCCGTGAAAATTCCGCTGAAGAGATTTTGCATTCTTTTCATGCATTGTCGTTCCTTGTTTGTACAGCTAAAAAAAAATAATTGCATTGAAAGATCACTGGACGTTAACAGTTGAGGAGCGCAGAGGGACAGGCAAGGAAGGAGGGAGACAGACAGACAGAGACACAGAGAGAGAGAGAGAGGAGAGAGAGAGAGAGAGAGAGAGAGAGAGAGAATCCCAAAAAGAAAATGAAAACTTTCAGATCTTTGAAAGGGAAGACAGCAAAACCTGCCCATAGTGATGGAGTCAGCTGTGACTGACAAAACCCAAGTGTGTGTTCATCTGTCTCCTGGTGTGTATGACTGACAAAAACCCAGTTTGTGATCATCTGTCACCTGGTGTGTCTCTGACACCCTTGTAGGTGGTCATCATGTAGGTCGTCATCCACATGTCACAAACTGCAGCGCCTGTCTTCAAACAGCCGTGAAAAACAACTATTTCGTGCACGCACGCATGCACACTAAAACGCGCGCACGCAAGTACGCTCGCACGCGCGCGCGCGCCTGGCCAAACACGTACTCACACTCCATGCATCCTTCACCCTTTCCTTCAGTGCCGATCCTCTACTCATTCACCCCTAGGCAGATAGTCGTGTTCGCGATTCATCGAGTACTGTCAGCCTCCTAGGGACTAGTCAAACTTTTTCCTTATGGGCGTGTGCCCATTGCCCGTGGTTGGACGCGTACAATGACAGTCCACATGATGACCTGAAGAGCATCACAGAACACACATGGAAAAAGTTTGAAGTGCATATTTCGAGAGGATGCCACTCACACGTATTTTGGTTGTGTGGTGGGGGGGGGGGGGGGGGGGGGGGGGGGGGGGGGGGGGGTGGGGGGGGGGTGGGAGGAGAGGATGGACACTTTTTTTTGTTTGTAACCACGAGTGTTCACAGATGTGCTCGCAGGGATTTTTTGTTGCTGTTGATTTTATTTTTTTTTGTTTCTTCCTCTGACTGACTTTTGAGAGTTTGCACATGGTGTATAGTACTTTTTTCTTTTGCACACTCGGCCTGCTATGTGCCATTGATAAACCATAAGAACGATACTGTTATGGAGGTTTTAAATATACAATGGTTAATAATTATTGATATAAAACAATATGACATGAAAGACAAGAGAATTGAAAAAAGGAAAGGGATTTTTCCCCCTGTGTGTGTGTGTGTGTGTGTGTGTGTGTGTGTGTGTGGGTGTGTGTGTGTGTGTGTTGTTCGCTCTTGGTTTTGTTAGTATATTTGTTTTTGATTCTTCTCTCATATATTTTATTTTTACTTTCTTTATATGTATTCATACGACCATGAACTATGAAGATTACGCTGATGAAAATATGATGCATTTTGCAAATGTGTGATTGTGTATCTGGAGAAAAAAAAAAAGTCTGAGAGTTACCAAACACTTTCAATGGGACAGAGTATTGTCAGCAGTGACAATGGGATTGCTGGTCTGCAAAAAAAATGCTATGTGAATTGCGCTGAAGACAGTTGTCTCTCTGCTGTCTCTCAGTTCTTTCAATCTATTGTCGTTCATCGTTTGTAGAGTCAGAAAAATTAATGGCCGTTAGGGAATCATGGTAAGCAGTAGCAGGAGAGGAATGCAGAGGGGCGGGTGAAAACACGAAGAAGAAGAAGAAGAAGAAAAAGAAGAAGAAGACGAAGAAGAAAAAGAAGAAGAAGAAGAAGGAAGAAGAAGAAGAAAGAAGAAGAAGAGAAGCAAGAAGAAGGAAAGAAAAAGAAGCAAGAAGCAGAAGAAGAAAGGAAAAAAAAAGAAGAAGAAGCAGAGAAGGAAAAAGAACAAGAAGAAGAAGAAGAAGTAAGCAGAAGAAGGAAAAAGAAGAAGAAGAAGAAGTAAGCAGAAGAAGGAAAAAGAAGAAGAAGAAGGAGGACATTAAACGGAACAAACAAAAGTATATTAAACCATGGTAATGTGATAAGCATAACTCACATTATCTGGTTACCCAGCATTGGGATTTTTTTTAACAACAAAAAAAAAAAAAAAAAAAAAAAAAACGTTAGACAGGAAGAGAGAGACAAACAGACAGAATGAGTGGAAAGGAGTTGTATGTTTGAATTCGGCCTGTATGTATTTGCGGTATGCGTGTGAGTGCGTGCGCGCATCTGTGTGTGTGTGTGTGTGTGTGTGTGTGTGTGTGTGTGTGTGTGGTCTAACGTCTTCCTTCACCAATCTACCCCTCCCAAGTGGCACAACTCAAACGCCGCTCATTCCGGCTCCCAATACACAACCACACACAGGCTTCCTGTCGCACCACTAGCACCACTGTCCATCGTGATTAGTTATCATGTCGTCAACGGTCACTCACCAGAGAAGACACTGCAATGCTGCTAGGTCATCTCGGTGGTTACGTAAGACACGACAAATAATCCTTGCTCGGTCTCGGGGCCAGCGTGAGGGTGTACCTCCCTTCAGAGGGCGTCACCATCCAACGACAGACTCCTTGAAGTTCGTTGCAAAGCGAAGTGACTGCGGGTGGAAAATTGAAGCAAATTTTAACAGGTATTTGAAAATAACTCCGCCAGTTAACATGGACACACGAATCACAAGACAAAACACGACGCGTTTCGACCTCTCAGGTCTTCTTCTTCTTCAGGCAAGATATACAACATTTAAGACAACGAAAATGGAGAATGAGCAATCGCTTATCTTTTTTCAAATTTGGCGCAAGATGGGCGTTGAACGACTCCTTGAGGTTGCTGATACTAACGCCCTCTGGAGGGAAGCACACACTCGACTTCGCCCCGCGACCAGGCAAGGTCATGTTGCTTATAGTCCAGCCGACCACGGAGGGCCATGTCAGGGCTGTTACCGCGTTGAAGTCAACTCACAAATCATCGCTCTGCGACCAAGCCACTGGCAATGATCTTTGTCAGTAGAGGAGGTGCAGTGAACAAATCGTGTCCCACGTATCTTGGATCAGAACAGGCAGCCCACTGAACGCCACCGAGGTGACTCCGCAGCATCGCAGTGTCTCCCGGCGGCGGGTTGCCCGCTGACAACTTTTGATAATTAATCGCGATGGACAGTG
>JADBJO010005842.1:120000-130000 GCA_016801955.1 Conus betulinus
TTTGTGTGTGTGTGTCTGTGTGTGTTTGTGTGTGTGTGTGTGTGTGTGTGTGTGTGTGTGTGAGCAACTGTACAAGACGGCAACTGAGTCAATTTTATCAACCACTGTATCGAAACTTCACGTTCACAACCTCGCTTTCCAGGCTACAAATTCCCAAGTTCTTTACCTTGGCTTAAAAAAAGTAATGAAACAAAATCGTAACTATTTTATTTTCGTTTGCTATATAAAGGTCACTATGGTTGTTGTTAAAAAAGACTACAACCTTTTCTCCCTTTTTCTTCGGTTAAAAAAGACCAGTTGAATTCGTACTGGACACAACGAGAGAATGTATCTCGCGCCCATGAAAAGGAAAAATCGAATGACATTACTATTTTGGGCCTTGGGACAAAAAAGTAATGTCGGTACATAAACAGATAGTTTTCTTCTCTCAGGTCTGCCCTGTTATAGTAACAAATGTCACGTTTGTGTCGAAGATGAAGCGGGTTTTAAACTGGAGGGTAGCTGAATCAGAAAGTTGGTCGTTTGAACTTTGTTTTTCATCCGTGTCTTTATGTCTCTTTTTGTCTTTGTTTTCATCCGTGTCTTTACATCTAAAGAGGAAGCGACCGTTTTCTTTCGCGTGCATTCGCCTGTTGGTCTGTTGGCTGATTTGGCAGCAAGATTCATCCACAGACTTCTGAACCACTGGTAACCAAAGTTCGCCAACAGGTAGAATAAGGCCCTGGGGCCAAACACCAGAAAATGTTGGAACGGAAAGGAAACAAACGGCATTGCAATAGATCCCTTCTCACTGTGGCACTAGAGGGAATGAGGAGGCAGGCCATCTGTCCAACTGAAGCTAAAACTATCCTGGGGAACAGCTTCTAAAGAGCGTGGCGCCAACGCCTGGACATTGGGACTGAAGAGGACAGCATCCACCAACTCGACGAAGCAGCTCTAGTTACCATCTTCAGGCTGCGAACAGGACACTGCCAGCTCCTCCCAATCTCTCACGTATCAAACTCTCTCATACTGACCAGTGCCCTTGTGGTACAGGCTCCCGACCTCCGACCCTCATCTAACAAATCCTGCCCCCCCTTTTTGAAGCCTTGAGACGCCAGACGTGGCCCAGTCCGGTTGAGGTCCAGCAGAAGTTGTGGAAGGGGGGGGGGGGGGGGGGGGGGGGGGGGGGGGGTCGCTGCGGCGGACTGCTGACTTCGCCTTGCTAACCGGATTGAGGATCTAGCACGGCCGGGAACGTGAAAGGAAGAAGAAAAGAAAGAAAGAAAACAAACGGCAGTCAGAACCTGTTCACATCGCAGATCAGATCATTGCAAAATGTGCACGGACTTGGACACTCAGAAGCTACTCTTACGAAGTAATAGAAGTCTACGAGGTAAAATTATTTATTTATTTATTTATAATTTTTTTTTATTATCATTATTATTATTTTTTTGTAGATTCTTAAAACTTTCCAGTAATACAAAAGTCCATATTTTGATTTTGTCATGTCTCACATTACAGGAAGTAACCCTTTATGTCCGTGCTAACGAACCACTTCCCCTATTAGTAAAAATAAAAATGATTTCAGTCTATAACTGATTCGAAGGCGGATCCAAGATTCGATCGACCACAACGGACTTTTATGTTTTCCCGACTGCTCTTATGTGTCGTGCTAATCCCTTGGCCAAATGCTGTCATGTCTTTGTGATTGGTGGATATCAGCAGCGTAATTCACCTGGTACATGATTTGAAATGTGTAAGACACAGGCCATGGAGTTTCAATGAAGTCTAAGGCATAAGACAGGGAGAACTGATGAAACCAAAGGCATTCACTAGCCAGAGGTCCTATCATTCAATGAGGCCAAAGGCATTGACAAACCACAGGTCATGGAGATTTAATGAAGTCAAAGGCATTGACAGGCCACAAGTCATGGAGATTTAATGAAGTCAAAGGCATTGATAGGCATCAGGTCATGAAATTTTAATGAAGTCAATGCTGTTGACAGACACACAAACCTTAAAGATTGATATAGTCAACGGCATGAACACGATACAGGCGATTAAGATTTAATCATGTCGAAGCCATTGGTAAGGCAAGAAGATTTAACAAACAAACAAAAAACAAAACAACCAAAGGCACAGTACATAGAGCTGTAATAAAGTCATTTGGGGTACAGGACATAGAGACTGAATAAAGTGAAAGGCACTGACAAGGCATAGAGCGTGGAGATTTAATAAAGTCATCTTGGGTACAGGCCACAGGCCACAGAGATAGACTGAATAAAGTGAAAGGCATTGACAAGGCATAGAGCGTGGCGAGATTTAATAAAGTCATTTTGGGTACAGGCCATAGAGACTGAATAAAGTGAAAGGCACTGACAAGGCATAGAGCGTGGAGCTTTAATAAAGTCATTTTGGGTACAGGCCATAGAGACTGAATAAAGTGAAAGGCACTGACAAGGCATAGAGCGTGGAGCTTTAATAAAGTCATTCTGGGTACAGGCCATAGAGACTGAATAAAGTGAAAGGCATTGACAAAGGCACAGGGCGTGGAGATTAAATGAAGGGAAAGGCCTTGATGAAGCCAGGCCATGGTGACAGGGCTTTGGATTCATGTTGTAAATAGCACAGCCGACTGCAGGGAGCCATAGAAGGGTCGCTTCAAAGTCACCATCCAAGACATGGAGGTGCAATGGAAAGGCACAGGCCATAGAATTTATTCAATACATAAAAACGGCAAAAACCAGACTGACCTGATGAACTCTAAAGCAAAAGACACAGACTATGGGGCGCGCGCACGCGCACACACACACACACACACACACACACACACACATGGAGAGAGACAGTCAGACAGACAGACAGACAGACAGAGAGAGAGAGAGAGAGAGAGTTCAGACTTCAGATTTATTTTTTTATTCAGTAAGGCCATTGGCCCATTTGAAGAGGAATGAGTACAATCATGGTGAGACAATGGTGAGATAATGGTGAGAAAGAGAGAGACAGGGACATAGAAAAGATGAGTCAGATACAGAGGGCGCTATTGACACATGCGTGCGCGCGCGCGCGCACACACACACACACACACACACACACACACACACACACACACGGAGAGAGAGAGAGAGAGAGGAGAGACAGAGAGAGAGTGTGTGTACAATTTACAGAGAGAGAGAGAAAGAGAGAGAGAGAGAGAGAGAGAGAGAGAGAGAGGATGAACAATTTAAGAGCACACACACATACACACACATGCACACGCATGCATACACACACACACACACACACACACACACACACACACACACACACACACACATCCACCAGCTGAAAAAAAGAAACTGACAAAAGAGGACACTTGGGAGTTCTCATTAAAACAGACCTGACAGAGAGATGCCAGTTGTACGTCATGTCATGTTACTCAGTCACTGACAGAACCAGTCTGACAGACAATAACACCATCACTGACACAAAACCCCGCGAACGCAGCTGACCGGCACGAAAATTTATGAAGTGCCTTCCACTGGTTGCACACCAAAAATGAAAGCGCCAAGGCCTTGCGCAAGAGTTCGAGTATTTATAGACTAGCGCGATTCCATTGATTTGATTTTTTTTTTTTTCAGTCGTGTCTGAAAGTTGAGTCTCCTCATCGTCTTTGATATGGTCTTTAAGGTACAAACCAACAGGTGGTTTCAAGCAGACAGGTGAAAATCAAAGGAATGGGACTATTTGGGCGCTTGCAGCCGGTGCATAGACAGGGTCACTGGTGAGTGCAAAGGCCTGAACTATGATGTCAGCTAAGGGAAAGTCATGTATTTGAAGATTGTATGTGATGTCATCGGTGACCCCCCCCCCCCCCCCCCTCCCTGGGGGGTAAATAATTGGTGGGGGTATTATTCTTTTGATCAATTATCGGTTCAAGAAGAAAAAGAAACACCCCAAGGTGCTGGGGAGGACCCAGAGAAGCACTGCCTTCACCTGCCTTTAGAGCACTCCTGTACCACCCTTGGAGGCCTGCTCTGTGTTGACGATGGGTACAGGCACGCGCAGGATACTCTATTAAGATATCAAGGGACATAACTGCTCCTGAAAAGAGGTAAATCAGACTACAGGATGCAACTCACAACAGCCTTAAAATAGCAACCCCATGGGTGTACCAGCCCGTATTTCATCACTGCAGAGCCCACCGGCAATAGACACCATCCTCCAGCTGCCGAGCACACCCCACAGACCCAACACCCCTGCCCACGGACAGATGAAGACAGTGCCACTCCAGACACAGCCAAGCTTTCGCCATACGGTCTTATGTGCCCTCAAGAGAGAATCCAAAGTTGTAGTCTTTCCCACTGTCAACAGGACTTTCCCTGTGGTCAGTGGGTCTTTCCTCACCGTCACTGGACCTTTCTCCAGGGTCAGCCTAGTTAAGGCAAAGAAGAAAAAGAAGCACCCGAAGGTGCTGGGGAGGACCCAGAGAAGCACTGCCTTCACCTATCCTTAGAGCAGTCCTGTACCACCCTTGGAGGCCTGCGCTGTGTTGACGATGGGTACTGGCACGCGCAGGACACTCCATTAAGATATCAAGGGACATAACTGCTCCTGAACAGAGGTAAATCAGACTACAGGCTGCAACTCACAACAGCCTTCAAATACAGCTGTATTATTCTTTTGATCAATTATCAGTTCAACACTAAATGCTGGCTTAACATTATGGAAAGCCCCACAACAGCTGACAGGGATTGTATGGTTGTTTTAGTGCAAAAATCCTAATTGTAGCGTGTGACCACTATAATAATAAACATCCGTTGATGGGCACGAGGGCTTGAAACGCATCGATCGTCGAACGGACAGAGACGCCCAGGCATGAAGGATATGATTTGATCCCTGCAAGAGACACGCCTGTCAATAATGCGCTCGTTCTGCTCGCCGACTGTGAATAATGAGGTGATTCGCTTCGCTGGCTCTCTCATCACGCTTCGATGAAGTCGAACCTTTTCAGCCGCTGTTTCCGTTTCCGTTTTATTCGCCGCCGCGTGCATGCGCACCTCTTCTTCTTCCTCGCCGATGCGAGGGTACTTACTCAGCCGTCTTTTCAGCTGGGTTTTAATTATTTGGGTGCTAAAGCTCTGCCCACTAAACCTACGACCGCCTCCATAATCCGTTCCGTTCCTGTCTACCCATCCTCCCATCCTCTCCTCCACTCTCTTCTTGCCTTGCCCTTTCCTCCACCCTTTCCTGCTTCCTCCCCTCTCTTATCTCTCTCTCTTGACACTATTGCAGTAAAAAAAAAAAATCCGTGAAACATATTACAGATGAGTTATCTTTTTTTCTGTTTGAATGGATCTGAGTGAGAGTTCAATGTATGCTGAGGAAAGTTTTTTTGTTGTTGTTGTTGGGTAAACAAACACATACACAAAAACAAACAAAAATCACAAGACACAATCCTCTGAGTTTTTGCTAACTACAAGCACATAATGGCAAACAAACACATCCGCTCACTCCACTTACTCCCCCTCCCTTCCCCATCCACCCACACCCCCACTTTCTCTCTTCTTTTCATTTAATGATACACATACACATGCACATATCAAATCCAGGTATCTTATAATTTGGATTATCAATTTTCAAATAATACTTCATAATTGATCCAGTTAGTATTAAATTTTAGCATATTCAATTGTACAGTTGCTATGTATTTTTCAAGATTATATCTTCTCTTAAGTATTTTTAGAAATACTGCTAATGAAGGCTTACATTTATTTATTTTACAGCTAAAAATGTAGTGTTTGGCTATCAGAATTATAAGATCAAATGTTGTATCAGTTGTGAATTGTCATCTGCTCCAAATATTATTGTGTTTTCAGTCAGAGACAGATTATTCGCTATTAAACACTTTCCTTTTATTAATTCTTGCAATGATTTCCAGAATTCACTGACATGTATGCATCTCCAGAACATATGTTCAATGCTGTCTTTTTCCTCATCACAGAAACTACAGTTATAACTTTCTACTATTCCCATTTCTTTCAGAACTACATTTGTTGCAATTATTCGATGCACTATTCTTATTTGCATCATTTTAGCTTAAATCCTTAATTTGATGAACTTTTCTAAAGCATTTCTTCCAAGGTATCTGCCGATTTAGCTTCTCCGTCCATTTTGCACAACAGTTTGGTTCCCAGTTATCTTTTACTATAACTCTGTAATAAGTTTTGGAACCTTTATCTACAGAATATATTTTCTTTAGTGCTGTGTTGACTTCTGCTTCAATGTTATCTTTTATCTCATTCTCAAACCCTTGTTCTCTGATGTATTTTTTAATGGATAATATGCATCCCATAAGATAGGAAATCTATTTCAATGTTATACTTTGTTCTGAATTCCTCATGGGATAGTGAATCTCCATTGGCTTTGAAAAAATTAGATACTCTAAATACATTTCTGTTGTTCCAGTTTTTGTGTTTTAACAGTTTATTACCTATTTTGATATGTTCATTGTAAAAAATTGGTTCTGCAAGTAGTTCTCTAGCATTTTCTGGTTTTATTTTGTAGTAGAACTGCTTATATGACATGAATACATGTTTCCAGAAAACATTGTCTTGAGTGATAATGCACAGATGATTGGGAGAGTACTTCTCAATGTTCTCAATAACTGGGTATGAAAAAATCAACATGTCTCTCCATCTGTGTGTTGTTTGTCTCAGTCTTTTTATCCATGTTAATTTTAATGCAGTGATGAGAGCATTTATGTCAGGTAGATTCAACCCACCATCCTGTACATCTTTAATAACTGTTTTTCGACTAATTCTATCTTTTTTTTTTATTCCATACAAACCAGTAACATAAATCTTGTAATTCTTTAACAAATGTGTCAGGTGATTTGGAAGCATCAACCATAGGTAAGTTAGTTTTGACAGAATTAATGATTTTAAGACAGCAATTCTTCCTAAAGGGGGTAATGATTCTCTTAAGCCAAATTTTAAATAGTGCCTTCACTTCTACCATTCTATCTTTGTAGTTTCTTTTTTCCATGTGTTTTAAGTCCTGAGAAAACCAAATTCCTAATATTTTGAATTCTTTTGGATTCCAGATCATCTTTAAATGTTCCATATATCTTATTTCACTATGCTTTTGTCTTCCAAGCCAAATTACTTGTGTTTTCTCTTTGTTTAAGAATAACCTGATGTTTTCCCAAACCTATCAAGAATCTCGATGGATTTTTCAAATGATTTCTTATTCCCTGTGTTCATCAGTTGTGTCATCAGCAAATTGTGATATCTTGTGTTGTTTCTCCCCAATTTGTATACCTTCAATACTATTTTCTTCTTTGATCATTACGGATAATATTTCTGCACATAATACGAAGATATATGGTGAAACTGGATCTCCTTGCCTACAACCCCTTTCTATTGAGAACCATGATGATGTTTGGCCATTTACTATAACAGTAGACTAATGTTTTTGTAGAATAGAATACTTCTATCATTTACATATATCTTTACCTAAACCTACAGCCTCTAGCACTTTGTGCATAAAAATCCAATCTAATGAGTCGAACGCCTTTTCGAAGTCTAAATTAATTAGCATCCCTGGGATATTTTTTTTATGTTGAGATGGTGTATTATGTCATAAATTAACCTAATGTTACTACCTATATATCTATTGGGGACAAATCCTGTCTGGTCTTCACTAATCAGTGATGGGAGAACTTTTTTTTTAATTCTATTGGCAATACAAGTGGAGCCAATTTTGTATGTAAGATTTAAAAGTGAAATAGGTCTCCAGTTTTTTATGTATTCTTTTGGTTTTCCTTCTTTGGGTAAACAAATTATAATACCTTCTTTCTGGGGTTTGATAGTTCGCCTTCTCTGAAACTTTCATTTAGAGCTCGGGTTACAAACACACCAATTTGTTTCCAAAAACATTTAAAGAACTCAGCTCCAAACCCATCCGATCAGGGCTTTTTCCATTCTTCATATTTTTCAATGCAATCCCTGCTCTTCTATTGTTATTTCGCCTTGTAATGATTTAGTCTGTTCTTCTGTTAATTTTGGTATCTTATTCACCAAATCTTCAATATACTGCATTTCACAGTTGATCTTTTTTGGTATAGATCTTCATAAAATTGTTTTACTGTAGCTTTTATGTCTTCTGGTTTGTCCAGTGTATTACCTTGTCCATCCAGTAGTTTTACAATTTGTTTGCTAATGAAGTTACGCTTTTCTAAACTACAGAAATATTTACTAACCTTTTCCCCATCTGCAACCCATCTTGCCTTTGATCTTAGTAGTACACCATTCATAACCTTTTCTCTTAGTAATATCAATTCTCTATTACTCTCTTCAATTGTCTTCAAATCCTCCTCTGATTTAAGTTCTTTACTCTCAATATCTTTAATAGTTTGCATAAGGCTGTTTTCTCTACATTGTGATTCTCTTTTTTTAATTGTGGCATACTGGATGGATTTTACTCTTATCTTCATTAGTAAGAAGTCAAGGAAGACCCGATCAGACACTGTTAGTTTAGGGTCTGAACTTTTCGACCAGTTTCATCTTGCCTATTGTCAGTATTAATATCACTCCCCTCATCTTTATCTGTGTATTCCTCTGTTATTTCTTCTATTAGATTATTTATTCCATCTACATATTCTTTATCTTTTAGTAGAGATGAATTAAATTTCCAAAGAGTTTTGTGTTTAATCTCCTTTCCAAATTGAAGCTTTAGTGTAATTAGTGAATGGTCAGATCTATAGCCTGGTAAAATGTCAGTATCTTCAAAAATACCAGATTAAATATTCTGACAGAAGGAAGAAGTCTAGCTACTTTGTTGCAAGGGGGTAGGTCTACGCCATGTGTATTTCCTACAATCAGGGTTGTTTTCTCTCCATATATCTGCTAATGACAAATCTTGTATCATATCCTCAACTGCTTTTTTAGCTTTTGGGTTATTTATATGTTTATAATTGTAACAATCAATCATTTCCTGTTCTAGTACCATATTAAAATCCCCCACCACAATAACGTTATTATTTTTTGTTTTTTAATTGTATTTGTGAGTTCATCATAAAATGCTGGGTCATCTTTGTTTGGTCCATATACACTTACTAGCAACAGTTCCTTTTCATTTGTTGTAAATAATATGATGATAAAGTTACCCTGCATGTCTGTTTTTCTACCTTTATTTTTTTGAATTCGAAATTATTATTAAATAGTATTGCTACTCCTCGAGCATTAGATCTGTATGAGGAGAAAAAGCAATCGTATCCCCATTCTGCTCTTATACACTTTTCTGTATCTTTTTCAAAATGAGTATCTTGTAGGCAATATATAGAGTATTGCTTTTTTTTTTCTTAAATAATGGAATATATCTCTTCTTTTCTGATAATTCCCTAGACCTTGACAGTTCAATGATGAAATTGTTAACATGTTTACCTTGTTACCTACTGAATCCATAGTGTTTTCACTGTAGTCAAAAAACATTACATAAAAGACCATCAAGTGCCACAAGAAAAAAAAATAAAAGCAACAAGCAGGAATCCAGTTCAATGTCACAATGGGCAGGAAAAAAAAAGGAATATACTTTACAACAGCATGCATTTGAACAATCATCATAATCATGGCTTTCATAATTACCCTGATATGATTTAGTACCATCCATTTTGCTATGAGTGCATATAACACTATACCATGTAGCTATTACCACTAGTTTAACAGGTCTGTCCCTCAGCAGCAACTGTTCATTATTTGAACAGAGACATTGTTTTGCCCACAGCACAGTGCATCCCCCAAAACATATTCTACTTGCCATGAATAAAAAAATTCTTCATGTCTCCCACACAAAAAGGCCTAGCTTCTTGTACATTAGCAAACATTACCATTGACAAAGCAGTAGTAAAATAATAAAAAGGATTTGTAAACAATTTTCCAGCCATCAACAATTTTCCAGCCATCAACCTACAAACTAGGATTGTGTCATATGAATAATTCATGAGGTCAACCAACCAATATTTAATCCCTTCTGAATC
>JADBJO010005842.1:135000-150320 GCA_016801955.1 Conus betulinus
CAAAACTGACACCTAGCACACCATCCCCTCTCTTACCCACCCTCTGGTACAAACACACGCGTCGTCATCCCATCTCTCTCTCTCCCTTTGTCTCACAAACGGCAGTTTCCAGTATGTGCCAACTCTGCCCACTCAAACCCCACCTCCACCCCTTCTCTCCCTGCTTTCGCAACTGTAGAAACGCACGCGTCATCCCCTCTTTCTCTCTCCTTTGTCTCACAAACGGCAGTTTCCAGTATGTGCCAACTCTCCCCTCTCAAAACCCACCTCCACCCCTTCTCTCCTGCTTTCGCAACATTGTTACGGATAAAGTTGACGTCACTTTTGAAGCCTGTCGCTTGCCCCACTCCCTCTCCATCTCTCCCTCCTCCCCCTCATCTGTCTCGTGTGCAGAGATCGTCTGGGGTTAAGTAAGACAAACGGCTGTGCTCACTTTCACCCCCTTCCCCTACTAGGTACCATGGCGACCGGACATGCGCGACGCAGTTATGTCAAACAGCCCATTGTTGATTGGCATGTGCTGAGATAGGCCCTTTAAATTCAAACCCAATGGCTGAGGAAGCGCATTTTCGAATGTTCAACACCGTTCTTACCCCTGTAAGTGGTGGGGGAGGACCAAACCTCCCTCTCTCCCCTCTCTCCCTCTCTTTCTATTCTTTGTCTTTAATGACGCAAGGCCAACCGGAACAGGAACCGAAATAGATAATTTAGCTTATAAAAAGGGGAAAACTCGGTCCTTCCCATTACACCATGTTACACCAACGCCCATCATGGGCTCACCAACAACCAAAATTGAAACAAAGTTCAAGAGGAACAAGAGCTCAGTGAGAGAGACATACGATGGCCCTACACGCTACTTACCCACTACTACCCCTTGACAGCGGTTGCCACTAAAGATGCAGACCTATATCTGCAAGTTCACTTGTCCTTAAGGGCCTCAGGCCGATAGGACGTTGATCTCACCATCATCTCAACTCCCATTCACTGCTTGCACAGACTAGCTGTAGATACAATACAGTGTAGCCACAAAGACAACAAGGGGTAAACCAGAGTGAGTGAAAGTGTAGCTCGCCTACTCTGAGTCTGTTTGTCTGGGATTTACTGATCACCCAGAAGAAATGTGAGTTGAAACTATGTTTCTAAATTTTGAGACTATGAATTGATTGTATGTATGCCCTATGGTTTAACAGTATAACTTTATACCAAAACTTGGTGACATCTATCAAGATAATGAACGAGTATTCTGTTGAGCTAGGTTGTTTGCCACAACTTGGCACAGGCTATTACCATGCTCGGTTAAGATTCTTTCTTAACAGTCTGACCATCATTCTTTGGGTACAATCTGACTTTTGCCAGTATCCAATACTATCTGTTAAGATGATAAATGAATGATAAATTCTGATCAGAAAAACAGTAAGCCTGTACTCGGTGAACACTGTTTAAGTGGATTTATGAATACTGTTGATTGTCGGAATGCTTTGAAGCATGTGACTCTAAGTCAACACCACATAGGTGTTTGATATATAATTTAGTTCATATGAAAAATTGAAAAGTTGTTTGACTAAAATTGTTCAGCATTGTATTACTGTCTCCTACCACGTGTTTCCCTCAAATTCTAAGTGAAACTTGAGTCTGATAATTATGACACACACACACAAACACACACACACACACATATATATATATATATATACATATATATATGTATATATATATATATATGTGTGTGTGTGTGTGTGCTAGTCTAATCCTTCGTTGGCTCAGATCTCACACATTTACTGAAAGCCAGAGGGCAAGTGTGTGAACTCGACAAGCCAGACTCTCAGCTACTTAACTACAGACTTGGTTCTGTTTGTTCTAGAGCCTGGGTTCTTATCTACCCTGGACATGCATGTTAGTGGACAAATACCGTAGTTCAGCGCTTGATTAACAGGTCAACAGAGAAGTGGAGCAGTCACCAGCAAGTAGAGAGAGATCAACTATCCTCTCCAACGTCAGATAAGTTATAACACACACACATTCAGTTTACCTAATGTTCTTAAGTGTTCTTAGCACTGTGTGTGTGTGTGTGTGTGTGTGTGTGTGTGAGAGAGAGAGAGAGAGAGAGAGAGAGGATAAGGGGAGGATGAGACAGACTGACAGAAAAATAAACAGGCAGACAGACATATAAAGAGGGACTAAATATCCACCCCGAGCAAGCAGCCATAACCATGCGGGGGTCAGTATAATAACCGTACTGATCATGAAAGGTGACGAGCAAATGGCTGTGTCCGATAGCTGCAATCAACCGGCAGGTAATTTCGTTCCTTGGATAACCTTTCATTGTTGTAATGAACGTGGCCTGAATGCTGGGGTAGACCATTACAAAATACTTCACCACTGGTTTCTGTGAATGTCTGTTCACAGTCAGTGGGGAACGATCCATCAAAGAAGGGGGCGCGCGGGGAGAGGGGGGTTCATTCCCAAAATAGCTGCATGCGTATGATCATCGGTTTACGTTCCAGTTGGAATGCATAAACGGCGGTATGAACTATTCTTAAATAATTACCAACGGTGAGAGAGAGAGAGAGAGAGAGAGAGACAGACAGACAGACAGACACAGAGAGACAGAGAGAGATGAATGAAGGGTATTTATACAGGCCTCAGCCCCTCATGATGGGGTAGATGTACAGATATAAAAGTAGTGCTATAACTACGGCTATATATGGCAGGCACATCAGGCAGCGCTATGAAGTAGCTATCTCTGTATATGAAAGCCTCATACACAAAGATAAATTGAGTATAACAGGTTAAATGCATTTCATCAATAAAACATAGTTTGAAATATAAAAAGGTTCTCGACAGTATTTAGGCAGAGGGTGAGAGAGAGTGAGGGAAGAAAAAAAAAAAAGGGGGGGGGGGTTAGAAAAGAGAGAGAAGGGGGGACAGGAAAGAGAGAGAGACGGAAAGAGAGACAGAGGGGGAGAGAGCACGACGGGGGAAGGGGGGGGAGGGGGGGGGGGGGGGGGGGGGTGCCTTACATGAGTGATAACGCGTGTGTGCCAGAACCCAACCTCAATGTCACTATGTGCACACAATACAATATTCTTTCACCTTAGCCGAGAGAAGAGATAGACGACCTTGAAGTATTCCATTTCTGTCAAAGATCACACACCCTTGCAGGCCTTTCACATACGCTTCTATCCTAGGAATACTCTTTTGGACTCGATCATCTTCGCCTAAGCGGTTTTAAGACTGCAACCTGTCGGCTTGTCTGTCTGTCTGTCTGTCAACAAGATTACGCAAGAACCACCCAACCGATTTTAAGAAAACTCAGTAGAAGATAGTATGTGCCCCAACGTCGAACCCAGTACATTTTGGTGCGGATGCATGCAGCGGATCTGGGTTTAAGGACAGATCCAAGGTCCTTCAAAGGTCTGCATTCTCCTGACGGCCTTTCTAGTTTAAAGTTTTTTTGTTTGTTTTTTTTTTTCCAGTTTGATGATGGTCTCCACGGTCGGCCAGGCTGAAAATAGCTTGAACTGAACTCTATAGGTCAATATTGACTACAGCGTGTGTGTGTGTGTGTGTGTGTGTATGTGTGTGTGTGAAGGGTAGGAGGGAGGGGGGGGGGGGGGGGGGGGGGTGGTGGTTGCATACGAGGGGATGGATGGGTGGAGGAAGGGTGGAGGGGAAGGAGGTCAGATCTGTCGACAGGTATTCGGCTTCGATTTTTTTTCTCTCACTCGATGGATTTTTTTTTCCCCCGCCGATGTTTTGTTTGTTTGTGTTGTTTGGTCTCGTTTTCTGCGCCGGCTTCTTTGTCTTAGTTTTTGTTCGTTTGTTTTTTTTTTTTTTTTGTAGAAAATTCCTAATGTTATTTTTCTCGACTCCTGTCCGCCCCAACTGACTACATAAGTTATCGGTGATACTGGTCATTTTCTTTCCAGCGAGCGCACGGGCCAAGACACACACACACACACACACACACACACACACACACGCATGCACGCACGCACACGCGAGGACTTGCAAGGCAAAGCAAAGCCGCTGGCAGGTGCCAGCTAGCTTAGCTTCGCTACCTGACAGACAGACACAAACAGGCACAAAGCCAGCAGCAGAAGGCTGCCTTTGAGAGTCGCGCACGCGCACACAGGGAGCAAACACCACGGGTCGCACACGCGCGCGCCTGACTCGATCGTCACTGGGTCGTCGCTTGAATTGTTTTGCACTACCCCGCGCAATGTTGACTGGGCATAGAATGGAATGGTGTGGCGTGGCGCTGCAAAATGAAAGTCAAGCGTTTAATGCGGAGAGGGACTCAGGGGAAGGAGAGGGGGTGGGGGAGTGCTGTGTAGGAGGAGGAGGGGCGGCGGGTGGAGGGGAGTGGGAAAGGGAAACTGGGGATGAGAGGGATGGGGGGTGGAGGGTGGAGACTGAGGGAAAACGAACAAAATCTAGTGGGCGAGTGTTGAAAACTTTGTCACGTTATTTATGTTCCTTGTGGTAGTAATGGTAGTTTTGAAACCCCACTATGGTGGGGATAGACAGATACATGTATTCGTTTTATACGAAGGGTAGGTAATGTTGCTTCTTGCCCAGCCGACCGCAAAGGGCCATATCAGGGTTCACCGCCGCGTCGAAGTCAACTTACAAGTCATTGAAAACAAAACCAGCCAAGCAAACAAACTAATTCAAACAACCCTTTAAAGTACACCCTCTAAAAAAGACACACCGGATATGTTGTTCAAAGAAAAAAATGTTGATCTCTTTCAGAAATTCAAAGATCACATCAAGTGGGACACTCTGAACAATGTTTTCATGGTGTTTGCTGTAAAATGTTTGTCTCGCATCATGCAAGTCCCAAAACTCGGTATTCGTTTCATGACGAGAAACGAAGGTCCGCATGGAAGCATACGTACATGTATATGTACTTGTAGAGAGAGAGAGAGAGAGAGAGAGAGAGAGAGAGAGAGAGAGAGAGATGGTGGGAGGGAGGGAGGGAGAGATGGGGAGGATAATAAACCGACCCCCGTATCTTCCATTCGAGTCACATTGTGTGACTGCGTGTTTGATAATGCTGCTGTTGTCAGGAAATTCATGACACCTGCTGCTTTTTTCCCGTCAGAGATCCTAATCGATCCCAAAACCCAAAACCCCCCCCTCTCCCCCATTCGGGATTACCATTTGCAGCCACCACTGGTAATAATGAACGATAAGGCAGAACGAAAAAAAACAAACAAACGAACAAACAAAACGAAGCATCCCAACACCTAAGAGGACTGAGCGAAGGAGACGTATGGTTCAGTGCTAGCAATGTCCACCAGAAGAGGAACGTCTCAGCGCTAGACACATTGTGATTGAATGTGGGGAGCCACATGATGTCAGACATGAACACTTTACGGTAAGCGCAATGAAGACCTTGTTCCGGATGTTCCCCGATTTGATTTTTTTTTTTTTTTTTTTTTTTTTTACTTTTGGAAAGAAATCCATGTTTTCTGTTAGAAGATTTGATTTTAACTTGAATGTGATAAACTATCTTTTTGCATGTCTCTCTTTTGAATTAATAAATAAAATGGTAAAACAAACAAACAAACAAACAAACAAAAATAAACAAACAAAAATTAAGAAAGATTATTGGTGAGTTCGCCAAAAAGTAAGGACGAACAAGTTACAAGACAAAACACGACGCGTTTCGACCTCTTTGGTCTTCTTCAGGCAGGAGAAACAACGTTCAGGACAATGAAAACGAAGAACGAACAATCACTTATCTTCTCATGTTCGGCGCAAAGATGGGTGTTGAATGAAAACGAGGCCATTAGGAAGATAAGTAATTGTTCGTTCCTCGTTTTCATTGTCCTGAACTTTGTCTTGCCCGCCCGAAGAAGACCTAAGCGGCCGAAAGGCGTCGTGTTTTGTCTTGTAACTTGTTCGTCCTTGTTTTTGGCGGACTCACTAGGAAATAGTCTTCAAATTTACTACGATTTCCGCCTGCAGTCGCCTTACTTTAGAAGTAAATTTTTTAAAAAGTCTTTAAACTTTGCATTTTAATTCTCTCTGTTTGTTTGTTGTTGTTAACAGTGTTTCAGCCCTGATATGGCTTCTGTGGTCGGCAGGGCTAAAAGCGACATGATTTGATTTGATTTGATTGGTCCACCAGAATGACAACACATCAAGACAGTGCTGAGAAAACGGGCACCAGGCGACCCAGCAAACGTAAAGAGATATTTTGCTATAAAGGGACAGTGTCCTGACATTACCACACCCCGCAAGACATTACTGGTAGGTCATTTGCATACTGACCTTTCATCTTTCTTCACACGCATGCGCACTCCTGCTACGATACCTGCCTTTCAAACGAAGAAATTTCAGTTTCAAACGTCCGTCCTGCGCCGACTTTGAGAAGTTAAGTGACTGCTGCTCGTTCTTCGTTTTCATTGTCCTTAATGTTGTACATCTCGTCTGAACAAGATCTCTGAGGTCGAAATGCGCCATGTTTTGTCTTGTAATTTGTTTGTCCTTGTTAACTGGCAGAGATTTACTTTTAATTCCTTTTGAAATTTGAAGAAATGTAAGGTACTGCGATGTCAATACAGAAGACAACTTAGGCAGTGGGGCAGACGTAAGCAGCAAGACAAGAAAGCTTGAATACTATGGTAGATAACTGCCCCTAAACTTCGGTGTTCAACGAAGCTGACATTCATGTTCCGATATTGATCGTCGATGTGGAGTCAAGCCTACTCGACATGTACTGTCGCAAACATTCTCACACTTAACAAAACTACGAGTGGCACAGCCGATTGTGAGTTAGCTAAGCGATCGCTTGCGATTATGCTTTGCACATGCAACTCAGTGTTGTCATTTCTCTACACTTTTTGACTCATAAATTCTCTTGTGTAACTGAATTCATAACTGAATTCGCATCCGTGACAACACACAATCGCCATTTCCGGAGGGAAGTAAGACTTGTGTGAGTTATCTTCTCCTGACCTGGGAAAACGATTTTTGCGGGATTGGATTCTTACAGGTCCGAGTCCGCGGTTACAGATTAGGCCCCATACGCTGTGTACAGTACACTAAAAGCTGCACCTGGCTTTGGTCAGAAAATCAGCCAGTACCAAAACATGTTCATCGCACAGTCCAGCCCTTGACCCATACTGTGCCTGACTCGGAGACAGATCCGTACAAAGTAAGTCTTGTCATGACAGAAAACTTGCTATATCAATCCCAATGTCCGTTCCTTTTTATATTACAGCACGATCCACATGACCCTCCATTTTCCTGCCGTCTGCTAGATTTTTCACTCCCAGATCCTTGTGCCCTACCAACGGCGTCGAAACACAAGGAGTCCACAAGTCATGCATCATTCTGCTGTCCGCTGACTTCTGGCAATGAACTAATTTACTGACCCCAAATTCCAGGATACAATCTTTTCTTTTCTTTTTCACAAGGGACGATTGCTATCTATTCAAACTGCGTTGTCACTACTCACCTTTGTTGTAACCCCTAACTCTGACCTGCACTATTGGCAGGGGAGACAACCGGAACAGATCACTGTTCTAACCGGGCCAACTATCCACTGGCAGCAAAGGTAAGGTCATGAGAACGCAGTTTGAGTAGAAGAAAATCGTTCTGGCTCTGTGTGAAAAAAAAAAAATTATATGAAAAAGACAATTTCATCCTGGAATTTGGGGTCCGTAATATAGTTCAATGCCATATGTCAGCAAAGATAACCGAATCATACATGGCTTGTGGAGTTCTCGTGTTTCTACGCCATTGGTAGAGCACAAGGATTTGGGAACGAAAAGTGTAGCAGACGACAGAGGAAAAAAAAAAGTGAAGGATGTCATGTGGATCGTGCTGTAATATAAAAAGAAGAGGACACTAGACCTGTGTCTATTTTTCTGTTAAAAAGAAAAAAAAACAGGGGAAAAAAAAGGATTTGTCTCATCGCTTCTTGACCTTTTGGCGAAGATCAAAGTGGACCTGTATCCGAGTCACAGTATGGGTCAAGGGCTAGACTCTGCGATGAAAATGTTTTGGTACTGGCAGATCTATAAACACACACACACACACACACACACACACACACACACACACAGAAAAAAAAGGAAAAAAAAAAAAAAAAAAAAAAAAAAAAAAAAAAAAAAGAAGCCAGGTGCAGCTTTGAGCATTGTAGAGAATACAGAGCGTTTTGGACCTAAACTGTAACCGTGGACCCGGATCTGAAACGACATTGCTCGGCCGAGCAAGTCCGGAAACCTGCCAAGTCTGCGGGCATCCTTTATGTACATACTGGGCACTCCACGGCCGGATCAAATGGGCACGGGCACCCTTGCCCAGCTCGGCTAGTGGGCATCGAGCCGTCTCAACATAAGAACAGAATTTTTGTTGTTATTGTTGCTGTTGCTGTCCCATCGTCTGTGCCACCTCAGTGGCATTGAACCCACACGCCAACCCCTCCGTCCACAGCCACAGCCCGGCCCGGCCCGCCACAGCCCCAGCACCGGGAATCCGCAGGGAGCAGTCATTGTCAAGTCGTCAAAAGGCAACCCACCACAGGAGAACCTACACTGAAAAGAACTGGAAAATGATAGGATGCTGGGACAAAGGCTTGAAGTCAGTCGCTTCCTTCTATTCAGGAAATCCACGAAACAAGTTTTCACATTAAGTCCAACAGAATGTTGGTAACTAACGTCCGTCCATTGATATTTTGATAAACTGCTGGAAATAAGTATGGTGTCATTTATTCCTCGCTTCCCACCCCTCCCCTCCCTTTCCTCCCCCCAATCCCGCTAAAGGGTGTCAAAAGCTTCGATGAAAGACAATTATGTAGGTTCCGTCCGATTTGAGTCATCTGCCTGATTTTTAGTTGCTTCGTGTGTGTGTGTGTGTGTGTGAAGGAGAGAGAGAGAGAAAGAGAGAGAGAGAGAGAGCATCAACATTTCCTGTTCACATACACACACACACACACTACCACCACCACCACCATCACCGCCACCATCTCTTCCGCCGCCTCATAGCGGAACAAAAACAAGCATAGCGATGTGAAGTGATAGCGGTCGATCTGAGTATTGTGTGTCGTAAAAAGTGCGGAGCGTTCATGTATGGCAATAGCCTTACCTGACACCCCCACCCCCACCCTTGGAGACAGTTTCCCCCCCTCCCACACCCCCACCCCTCCGTAACCACTTTCCCTCTTTTTGCAGTCCATCCTCCTCACGGTCTACCCCCACCCCCCTTCCCTCCTCAACCACTATCCATCTTCTCACCATCTGTGTGTGTGTGTGTGAGAGAGAGAGAGAGAGAGAGAGAGAGAGAGAGAGCAATATTTCCTGTCCACACACACACACACAGTGTCGTACAAGGGGCTCATGTATGGCGACAGTCCTACAGCTGTACCTGACCCCCACACACACACTCACTTGGAGACAGTCCGTGTTTCCGAAACCAGTTTCGCAGTCCATCCCTCCGCACGGGTCTACCCCCCCCCCCCCCCCCCACACACACACACACACCACTCTCGCTCTTCTCAGTGTGTGTGTGTGTGTGCGCGCGCGTGTGTGTGTGTGTGCGTGCGTGTGCTTGTGAGAGAGACACAGAGAGAGAGAATATGCGTGTGTGTGTGTTTTCTCAAACTCTCATCTTGCGCAGTGCAAAACTTTCAGCGTATAGACTTTCCACACCACCTTCAAACTCAAAGTTGTTACACAGCGTCTCTTCGTTTACACACACACACGCGCGCGCGCGCGCGCGCTGTTTTTCTTTTTTCCGTGCTTTTTTCCGAGGCGGGATTTTTGCTTCACCGAAACTAAAGTAGGCGGTACATGCCTGCGCGCCTGTGCACACTAAACTTCACACCTCCTGTGCCCAATCAGAGGCCTCGTTGCATCCGCTGCCATTGTTTACCTGCTGTCGCGTACAGGTTTCTTCCGACAAAAAATATATAAATTGTCGTCATTTAAGGGAATGTTTCAACTCATTCCACAAGAAACAAACAGTCAGATCAAGATCCGGTTCCTTCTATGTCGCCATATTCCTCACAAAGCGATAAGCGATAGACCAGCAGGTGACTTTGAAGGACAGCTAATATATTCACAAGATCAACACGCAAACTCCGGCCTGACTCCGCCTTCTTCCATCTGGTTGGTCAGAAAGTACACATTTATAATGACACCACGTGGAGCGTTGCGCATACTTAATGAGCTCACGTGGGTGGAGCCCTTCCCTTCCTTGCCTTTCCCTTCCTACTTATTTTGAGCACCAAGACACAGAGTAGCAATCCAGTCGGACGCGAAGTTCTTGAAGGGGCTGTACGGAGAAGGAGGTGGGCGGGAGAGGGGGGGGGGGGAAGGAGCTCAGCGCGTGTTTGAGGCGATGGTTACTGTGCGCAAGCGCGATTTCAAGGTTTCTACTGTAATTATGGATGTGATACGCGACGGCCATTCGTTTCTCTAGCTGTGGGTGCAGTCGTAGTGGTAGACACGATGGTGGCGGGAAGGAGGAGAGTAAGGGTAGTGGGTGCGGGGCAAGTGGTAAGTGGTGGTGGTGGTGGTAGGTTTTTTTTTTTTTTTTTTTGGGAGGGAGGGGGGGAGAGAGAGAGAGAGAGGGGGGGGGGGGGTAATCAGCTCTTAGATTGGGATTTGTCTGCCCGTAGTTTCCCGGGGGATTGCATTGTGTCGTGTCGTGTCACATGACTACATCCCAGTCTAATCCGGTGATAAAAACGTGGGTTGTTCTGTTTGTACTTGAACTTAAGTTACCAAACACACACAAACACGCACAAAAAAGGGGTTCAAATGATGACTGAAAAATCGCACGATAGGTTTGTTTGTTTTAGTTCAGTGATGTTTTTGAGTTTCGGTTTGTTTGTGTGTGTGTGTCCATGCAGTATGGGGGTGGGGGGGTGCAGGGGGGGGGGGGGGGGGGGGGGGGTGGCCCCAGCTGTGACCAATATTGTTTTCAAGTCGTAATGACCGGGCGCCACAGCTAGCGCACTAACAACCACACAAATAATTGATAAGATTCCCCGTCCCCTCCACCTCTCCCACCCCCAACCCTCTTTCTTCGTTTCATTCCCGCCCCTCCCATTACCCCCTTTCTTCCAGCCACTTACCATACAACCTATCTGTTTCCCCCATCATCATCATCATGAGCTGCAGCAGCATCACCACCACCACCACCACCATCATCAACCACCACCACCACCATCACAACCACCACCACCAACAACACTATCATCATCACCACAACCACCATCAGCATTATCATCATCTTCTTTTTCACCATCACCATCATCATCATCATCATCATCATCATCATCATCATACTACCACTACGACCACCACCACAATCATCATCATCATCACACCATCACCACCACCACCATTAACATCACCATCATCATCACCACCACCACTATCATCATCACCACCACCATCATCATCATCACCAACATCGTCGTCATCACCACCACCACCACCACCCACCACCACCTCCACCACCACCACAACCACAACCATCACTACCACCCGCAAGTCCATCATTATTGTCCCTCTCCTCCACCTTCAGTGTTACTCTTGATGGACAAGTCAAGTTAGGTAGCGAGAGGGGGTCGTAAACTGTGATGTGGCGGAGGGGGGAAGAGGGGGGAGGGTGGAAAGGGCCCACAGTTCTGAGAGAGAGGTGAACAACAGGGACGACAGGACGTCAGCATGAGCTGTCAAATACACAGTTTCTAGCGCCTGTTAGGAGGCGGGGAGGGTGTGTGTGTGTGTGTGTGTGTGTGTGTGAAGAAGTGAGGGAGTAGTAGTGGCAGGGGAAAGAGGGATGGGGGGCGGGGGAGCTTGGAGTGCAGGTTAGTTTTTTTTTCACTCTCTCTAAGCTCCTGTTGAACACGTGTAAAAAAAAAATATATACTCTCTCTCTCTCTCTCTCTCTCTCTCTCTCTCTCTCTCACACACACACACACACACACACACACACACACACACACACACACACACGCGCACGCACGCACGCACACACACACACACACACACACACACACACACACACACACACACACACACACACACACACACACACTGCCATGCATGCGGGCGCGCGCTTTCGTGAAAAAAAAGACAAGAAAAGAAAAAAAAGGGAGAGGCCAACCGATTATGTTCAATGCTACTTAGGGCATGAACTCAAATTATAAGAGCATTTAAAGGGAGAGGCCAACTAATTATGTTCAATGCTACTTGGGGGTCTGAACTCACATGGTAAGAGCGTTTAAGGGAGAGGCCAACTAATTATGTTCAATGCTACTTGGGGTCTGAACTCACATGGTAAGAGCGTTTAAGGGAGAGGCCAACTAATTATGTTCAATGCTACTTGGGCCGTGAACTCACATAGTAAGAGCGTTTGCTTGCGTTGCAGGACAGTTGTGTGTTCGAATCCCACGTGGGGTGATTGGGTATTTTTAAGGTTCAAAACCCTCTCTGTCCACCCAACTAGTGAGTACCTGATTCAGTTCAGGGAAGGTTGAAGGCAGTGGAAGGAGAGGGGTGGGCACCGCCTTTCCTGATGCCATGCCTTGGACACAGTGAACCTCTGACAGTTCACCGCCCCTTACGAGCCGATGGCGTATGAAAACTTTCACCTTCACTTTTCTTTTTTTTTTTTTTTTTTTTTTTTTTTTTTTTATCGGTTATCAGACAGGCGTGAAAGATCGGCTACACTCGCTCCAAACTACTGATTGAGAGTAGCTGTTTCTCATAATTAGAGATGGTCTATATTATTCAGAACTCACGGCAAGACCATCTTTGAGCTTATCCCTCCCCTCCCTTTCCTAAAGTCCCCTATTACCACTGCAGAAAGAAAAAAAAAAAAAGGGGGGGGGGGGGAGAAGGGGGTGGATAAAGCAAAACAAACGAGAGAGAGAGAGAGAGAGAGAGAGAGAGAGAGAGAGAGAGAGAGAGACGCACAGATAGACAGAGAGAGAGAAAGAAAGAGACAGACAGACAGACAGACAGATAGACAGACAGAGAAGGAAGCAAACGAAGTGCTGAACAACCCACACGATATCGACCTTCATGTACCGAAGTAAACAGGCTGCACACCAGAAGTTAACTTGCCGAGGCCTGGCCTAAGGAGTCGAAAATTTATAGACTGGCACAATCAGATTGGTCTAAGAATTTCACTTGTGTCTGAAAGTTGATTCTCCTTCTTTTCCTTCTTCAGCCCACCAAAATAATATTCCACGTGGTTCTAAGCTGACAGATGAAAATGAAAGGAGTGGGACTATTTCGGGTACACCGACCAGATGGTGCAAAGATTGGGTCACGAGTGAGCGCAAAGGCCTGAAATATGACGTCAGTTGATGTATTTTATAGATTTTAGAATGATGTCATAGGTAGAAATCCTTGAAAATAAGTGACATGATTGGTGAAAGGGTGGGGTGGGCGGGGGTGTTCTTTTGGTCTGTAATCCATTTAATATTAATCTGTGGCTCAAAATTTATGCTCTGCCTCAAACCGATTTCACGGATCAGATACTGATTTGGTGCATGAGCATTCCTAATTGTGGCGTGTGGCCCCAAGCTTAAAAGACCACCGGCACTAAGGGAGGCAACTTCCCTTCGAGGTCAGCCGACCAAGGGGAGTTACTCTGGCCGAAGACGGAAATGCATTATTCAAATGGGAGCGTGTCAGGCGATTTGGGATCGGGAATAATTTCTCCAAGGCTTTTGTTTGTAGCCCCCTTCCCGCCCATACTCTCTCTCTCTCTCTCTCTCTCTCTCTCTCTCTCTCTCTCTCTCTCTCTCTCTCCACACGCCATACTGCCTACCCACGGTGTTGTGTGTGTGTGCGTGTGTTTGCATGCGTGCGTGTTTGCATGCGCGCGCGCGCGCGCGCGTGTGTGTGTGTGTGTGAGCGCTCGCGCGTGCGCACGTGCTTGCGTACGTGTGTGCGTGCGTGCATGCGCGCGCGCGCGCGCGCGCGCGTATGTGTGTGTATGTGTGTGTGTGTGTGTGTGTGCGCGCGTGCGTAAGTGCGTGCGTGCGTGCGCGCGCGCGCGTGTGTGTGTGTGTGTGTGTGTGTGTGTGTGTGTGTGTGTTTGCATGCGTGTGTGTGTGTGTGTGTGTGTGTGTGTGTGAGCGCGAGCTCGCGCGTGCGCACGTGCTTGCGTACGTGTGTGCGTTTGGTAATGCGCTTGCGCGCGCGCGTGCGTGTGTGTGTGCGCGTATGTACGTGTAAGTGCATATGTGTATGTGTTTAGAGTAGACTGTGGGAATGGGTCATTTGAGATGAATTATTTTTTTCACCCAGGAAGGTGGTGATGGACTCATCTTGACCATTAGAAGTGTGGTCAACGCGTGTGTGAGGGACACACACATGGAGAATGGGGGGGGGGGGGGGGGGGGGGGGGTGGGGGGGGGCGTCTCATTGTTCAGTGACTGGAGAGAGGCTCGCCAATAAATCACAATACTCCTCTTGGTCACAGACGACGGAAGTTAGCCTGCTGACCAGTGAGGGCAAGAAGGAAGGCAGTGGGGGATGGGGGTTGGGGTGGAGGGTAGGGAGGGGGGCGGGGGGAGCGCATGGGAGGGGATATATAAATGGGTTTATATCCACTGCTCCCACCCCCCACATCCCCACGAGTTTTTTTTTTTAAATGTGTTCGCCGAAGATGTAATTGCAGAACCCATGAAGAAGAATCACATAAAAAGCCAAAATAATATAAATGAAAAGCGGCAGAAAACACCGCACGCAAAACAACCAATCAATAAACAACCTTCACAAGATTAAGCTATCATGTTGAAAAAAAAAACAATAATTAATAAAAAAAAACAACAAATTGTTTCTTATTCGAATTAAAAGACTAGAAAAAGGTTTTTGAAAACGCTATTAAATTCAGTAGGATAACGAGACAACAAACGGCATATTTCTAATACTTATTTCAATATTCGCATACAGCCATTTGAGCCCAATGCTGGTAATTCAAAAGTTTAAGACAGGAAAACATAAAACGCACACCCTACCCCCCCCCCCGCCCTGCAAACAAAAATAAAACACAAAAACCAAACAAAGAACACACACGCTCGCCGCGCATGGATGAACTCACGCCCGCACATCGCACACACACACACACACACACACACACACACAGCACACACTCTTTTGGAAAGTCATATGGCGTGTTGACAATCAGGTATTCTTTACTTGTGTACTTGTAACTGGTTTTGTTGCCTGTTGCGTTTTTTTTTGTTCTAGGGTAATGTTTGTTTTTTTTGTTTCTGGGATTTCTTGTCTTGTTGTTTTCTGCCATTATTGCTGTCACTGCCCTCTTAATCATGA
>JADBJO010005843.1:0-2500 GCA_016801955.1 Conus betulinus
GATGTCGGTCAGTTTCGTGTATAAGTTTTCTACATTGTAAGTCAGGAGTCTAAAATCACATGGATGGCCGAGCCTGTCCTATTGTTTTTTAACGTTTCTGTCTGACCGACGGGGAAGGGGGTACCTGCCTGGGTTCTTGTTCACAGGCGTGATGTCCGAGGTGTTTCCTGGCCTTGGTTGCGTGCGATGAAAAAAACTCCCGCACGCCCGACTGCCGTGACCCGCTGCCATCACGACTTGCACGTGATGACCTTGGGCTGCCGGCCTGCCGAGATGAAGACGGACGAGAAGGGGAATCCCCTGCGTTAGCTGTGTCGCACGGTACACTGTCACCTCTGACCTGTTTGTTTACAGTGTCACGCAGGGGCGTAGCCGCAACTGGTGTCCGTGTTGCGTCAGGATCCACTACCTCAGCATAAGTTCTTGGGTCAGGTCGTCTTGGCTCCACAACTAACCGCCCCTTTCTAAAGAATGCCACCTTACCCTCCTTCTTGGCCTCAGCGACTAAACTGGCTTGCTGGTGGGTGAGGTCATTGGCCACGGTTACACCCTTGTCCTTCAGTTTAGCACGGAAGTCCTTGTTTGTCATAACTGACATTTTGTCCTTCCACCTGCTGAATTTGACTATCACAGGTCGGGGGCCGCCACTTCTGCTCTGGCCTACACGATGGGCCCGAGCGATGTCATCTGTTGTCCATGTCCTGTCCGTCTCCACGCTGTTCAGGACGTCTGTCACCGCTTTGGCACAGGAGTCGAAGGCCTCCCTCCCCTCTGCTGCAGGCACCCCAAACATAGGGAGGTTGTCTCGTCTGGAGAACCCTTCGAGTCTGTCCACCTCCTCCCTCAGTCGTGTCAGTTGTTTGGTCATATCAAACGAGGAATGGAAGAATGTGAGCTTGCGTTTAGGCCTACTCGTTTTGTTTAGCGTGTAAGGCGAGTAAAGGGAATGGGAACAGTATTTTTGAACTAAGCGGGTGGGAATGGTAGCGTAGGAAAGGATGTTATATACGGAAGTTTTCCGACTGTTTTCCCACGTGTGGGTTAGTCATTGTTATAAATATATGTGCCTCTCTAACAATGTGAGCGATTTGATAAGCCCATTACTTCCTGATACCTTGTTAATTTAATCATTATTTATCTTCCTTATACTTTATTTTCATCATACTTTAATGAATCAATGTATCAAGTCGTATGTCATCATGGTAGAGTAAAGAGGAGTGCACGTGTGCAAAGGAGTGAAAAAAGGCGGGTATTCGAAAAGGGAAAATAAGATCAGGCGAACAAAATAAAAACGAAAAGAACAGTATCTTGAAGAAAGGATGATTGTAAATGTCTTGCATTGACCACATCACACAGTGTTGGTTCCATAGTCGCTCACCAAAAGCAAACACTGGACAGTCAAGAGTTTCAAGTCCTTGACGAAAATGTCTTGGAATGTGTTTATTCTGAGGTATGTGATAATCATTCAGCTGTAAACACTATGCTAAAAATAATATAGTGTGACATCTCTTTTGCCAAACTTCCAGCTATTGTGTCCACATATGAAAAGGCACTGCAAGCATAATCTTAGAGATTAAGTACCTGACTTATTTTTCCTCTAGGGGTAAAACACTCAAACATGATATTTGTAAACTCTGTTCTGAACTTACTGCCCAATAGACAATACAAGTAAAAGTTAACAGAACTGTTGCTGTAGAACAGCATTTTACTGACGACTGTCAAGACTTTGTATTGTCCATAATGAACTGGGTTGTCCTTATCAACAGATGGCATGATTCGTAATATTGTATAGGGTGCTGACAGGAGGATAAAACAAACACTGACAGTTATAAGAGTCACGGTCAATGAAGACACTTGCTGTAGTCTGTAATCTTCAGTGGCTTGTTGCACGGGAAGACGCCTGCCCTTTCTGACAGATCTGACAAGTTTCCATACAATAATGCTATTGTTAACCACCAACACGACAGAGGGCAGAAGAGAAATTGAACAAAGTCCATCCGACGCCAAACTACTGACCTAAACCAGTCGTACATTTGTGATACAGCCTCGCGACAACACGAGTCGGGACAATAATGAGCATCACGATCATATCCATACAGAAAGTGACAGTTGATGAGAAATATGATGACGATCACTATACCGGCAACAATTCGCGATGTTTTTCTTCGTCCACACAGCATTGATTCGATGGAGGCCACAACACAGAGGCTGCTCTTTTGCATGGACAGGGTCACAAGCATCCATGCCGACAAGGATGGCATCATGTACCGTATCACGTGCTCCACCTTACATGGCCAAGTACCCAGCTCTTTAAATCTTGGTACATCGAATTCTCTGTCAAGCCAGCTATCTAAAGGACCCACCACCAGCATCACCATATCAGAGCACGCCAGAACTTGAAAGAACACACTAACGTTGGATGCAGGAAGGCGATGCATGATCCGAATTATCATAATATTTCCGAAGGTACCAAACACAAGCACAGCAGGGTTACCAAGCC
>JADBJO010005843.1:7500-27500 GCA_016801955.1 Conus betulinus
ATCCAACTTTGTTTTGTACATACCTTTCTACAACTTTCCAGAACGCTCTCACCGGTGCACAAAGGTAGAAGAAATGTTCTATAAAGTCAATTTCGTCCCTGCAGAAGGAGCATTTATTATTGTCAACTTCCTTTCATTTTGTGCAGCAATATATTCGTCGGGTAGATATTATGCAGGATTTTCCATTGCAGTTCTCTCAGTAGTTTTTCCTTAGTTGCTTTTACCGCAAGTAGCCATATACTCTCATCTAGTACAACGTTTAATTTTCTTAACCAAAATGCCTCTGCACATGACTGAACAGGATTGTTTACTACTCTTTCTTTTTTAAAAAAAAGGCTGCAATATGTTTAGGTTTGGGTCCATTTGTCATGAAGTCTGGCATAACTACCTTTTCGTTTTGGGTGTTTACAACAGTTTAACAGCCATCTTCTGTCCATCGTTTCCAGATGTTTTGGTATAGCGTTAATCAGTGTGCGTGTATTAAAAAAAAAAGTGACTGCGTGGTTCCTTCCGATTCTATCTGTAACTTCTTCTCTAGTCAGGAGTCTGTTTTCGCTGTTTTTTTATGATATCGCTCATTCGTTCCAGTCCTGCTTTTTTCCACAGGGGAAAGTACAGCACTTTCTCCTTGAATCTGATTAAAGTGTTGTTCCATAAAAGTTGTCTGCTAATGTTTTTACTCTGTCCACATCAACTAGGTTCATACATGTTTGTTTTTAAGATAGGTCTGTACTACCGTTTTTCAAAAGGAGCTTTTTATCTTTTCAATTCCCACGACTTCATTCAGTTTACAGTTTATTTCAAAGCATCCTAAGCCACTCAAGACCTTACTTATGTGCCATCTCGGGATCCGAGCCCATTTTTCTTGTCTGCACTCGTCAATAAACTTCTTGCCCATTCCAAATAATAGCTTTCTTGTGTCCTTTGTAAGTTAACCATATTTAGCCCACCATTTGATTTGTCATCTTCCATATATATTTTCCTTTTATTTTTTTTTCAAAAGCTTTTCTATTACTAACTTTTCTTTTCCAGAGAAATTTATAAAACATTCTGTTGACTGCAATAATGACATGTTCTGGTAAGCCAATACTCTGCATGACAAAAATCAACTGTGATAACAGAAATGTTTTGATAATGATTAATTTCCCATTAATTCCCAAGTCTCTATGGCTCCACAGTTTTATATATTTTTTCGATTTTCTCGATTTTTTTTCCAGTGCCCCAGTTGCCCTCAACATTTACAGCGCTTTTATCACTTGTGAAAAATATGCCCAGTATCTTCAATTTGTTTTCTGTTTTGAATACAAGATTTCGGTTTCTTGTCTTTGATGCCTAATCTCGTCGCTTTAGTCTTATGGCAATTCAATTTCAGTCCCGAGAAACCTGTGAATGTGTCTATAATATCTTTGGCTAGGATCATGTCTTCACTGTCCTTCAGAAACAGTGTTGTGTCGTCAGCAAGTTGTTTAATTTTCAAATTATTATTATTATTATTATTATTATTATTTTCATCATTATTATTGATGTTGTTCATGTTGCTATCAACTTGAGGTAGTTTTATACCTTTAATTTGACTATTTCTCTGATTTTGATTGCGAGTAGCTCCACTGCTAGCACGAAGGCTAGTGAAGAGAATGGACATCCTTGTCGAATTCCGCACTCGAGTGGGAAGGAGTCCGAGATCCACCCACCGTGGTAAATGTTACTGAAAGTTTCTGTCACTAAAATTTTAACCCAGTTTCTAAACTGCTCTCCAAAACCAAATATTTCGAATGTTTCCATCATGAATTCTTTTGATATGGTGTCAAATGCTTTTTGGTAGTCTACAGCTAACAAATATCCTGATTTATCCGTTGCATTAACATATTCGATGGCGTCGTCAATTGTACGTATAACGCTCGCTATGTTTCTGCCCTTTAGATATCCAACTTGGTCTTCATTAATTAATTTACCGATCACTTTGACCAGTCTCATCGAAATCACTTTTGCCATTATTTTATAATCTATATTTAGTAGTGTTATTGGTCTCCAGTTACTAAGGGAATCCCTTGCTAGCTCTGCTCCTTTGTGTAGTAATATTCAAAATGCCTTGCTTTTGTGTATAGCTCATTTCCCCTCTGTCATATGCATCATTAAACGATTTGGTAACCACCATTTTTAACTTATTCCAGAAGAACTTATAAAACTCAACTGTCAAGCCGTCTCTCTTCCCGGAGACGTGTCATTTTTCATTGATTTTAGAGCTACACCTGCTTCTTTTTTGCGAGATCTCACCTTTGCACAGTCTGGCCTCTTCATTGTCTAATTTGGGAAATTGTTCGTTCGCAAGGTATGTATTAAGTTCTTCTTTAAGGTTTTCCTTTGTGTGTGTTGGCTTACTATACATTTTCGGAGTAAAATGTAATTTGTTCTGTGAGAATATCTGCTTGATTTGAAATTATGTCCCCACTGTCCTTTTTAATTTGAGTCATTATGTTATTCTTTGCCCGACTTTTCTCTAGACCTAAGAAAAAATTGGTGTTTTTCTCCCCCTTTTCAATCCAGTCATTTTCGATCTAATCTGCGCTCCTCTGTTTTTTCTAACGAGATCAGTTCTAATTTTTGTTTAATAGTTTCAGTTTGTGTATGGATCCTTGCATTTTGTGGGTCTCTGGCACTTGCCTCTTCCAGCAGTTGTAACTCTCCCTGCTGAATTATCTCATTTTCGTCTGACTCGCTTTAAATTTTCCATATTCCACACAGATGTCTTTAATCTTCATTTTGCAATTTTGCCAGTGGCTGGATATGTCCGCAATTGAGACTTCCGTACTTTCCAGCATAATTTCCAATTTTCTATTCATTTTCTCAATAAAGATGTTGTCTTTCAAATATGAATTATTGAATTTCCAGAATCCTGGACCCCTTAAAAACGGTGAATGATTTATTTCAAGAGTAACTGCTCTGTGGTCAGAGTTGGGCACCGACAGTATATCACATGAAACACACCGATTCAGTACTTCTGCGTTTGTAAAGAAGTAGTCAAGACGTCTGGCTATAAAGGGATTTCTTCTGCACCACGTGTATGATTTTTTCCTCTTTATGAAAACTCTCTCCATATGTCTGTCAATTCAAGTTTACCAACTACGTCTTTAAATTTGTCTATCTCTTTCTGCCAATGTGGGTTCCCCGATATTATGTCCATGTCATTAGACATTACGGTGTTAAAATCACCGGGTTATAATTAAGTTATCTGTGTAATTTGTAAGAACTGAGTTCATTTTCTTGAAAAACACCATTTTATCCCTTTTGTCGTTTGGTGCGTACAGATTTACTAGTGTGAACGATTTTGAACGTATATTAACTGAAGCGATCATCATTCTTTCAGCCTGTTTCAGCAGCTTAATCTCCCCTTTGAAATGCTTTACAGTAAGGATTATTTCTCCATGGCTGTGCTTAGACCCAGACTGATATAGCAGTTTTCCTCCCCACTCTTTTCCCAAAGTGGTGCATCTTTTTTCCGTTACATGCGTTTCCTGGAGGCATGTGATATCTATTTGTGGTTTTAATCTGTGAAAACAAAGCTTTTCGTTTAAGTTTGTCGCTTAAGCCTCTAGTATTTAAAGACAAAATTCTTAATCTATCCATGACAAAAAAAAAGTTCGTTTAGCAAATATGTTTTGGGACAACCAAAGTCATCAAAATCATTGTCCAAACTCAATGTCCATAAACGTCAAGCACGACCGAGCCCCAACCTATCACCAAGCGGTATCAGGTTATTCCCACACTGAAGCTGGAGAGTCGCACACTCCTCCTCCTCATCATTTGAGGGAGGTTCATCTTCAGGCTCCTTCTCTGTCTGGCGGCGCTGCTTGTCGGGCTGTTGAGGAGGGGTGGCGTCAGACCCCAATCTGCGTTTCCCTGATGCAGATCGGGAGGTTTCCCTGGCGAATTTCAACTTGCTTTGTGTAATATTTCCTGTCGGTCGACTCTTAGATCTGCCTCTTCTGTCGGATTTGGTTTCAGTTGTGACTGTCCGTCAACAGATGTTTTATTTTGTTGTTGTTGTTTTTTTTTTTTGTCAGGCTGAATGTATGGCTTGCTGTAGTTCATGCCATCAAGATTTCCTGATGGCCCCTCTCTATCAGCCGGCGTCATTTTGCACTCGGGGTCACCTACTTTATGACCGTCCAAGAAACACTGCCGGCACTTCACTGGATTTGAGCAGGAGGAAGAGTCATGACCTTTCTGGAGGCAGTTTCGGCACTCACCCATCTTCTGTCTATCGACAACCTTTTGTTCTTTATGATAAAGGGACCCTTTGAACTGACGTATTTCTATTGTTTTGGGGAGAGGTTCTTTGGGGACATCAATGTACAGAAATCTTCTTCCAGTTTTCCATCTTGTTAGTTTACCATTGCTGTCTCTATCCTTCTCTAAGATGAGTTTTGAGCGAATGTTTACTTTTAACTTTTTAATGGCTTGTAATATTTCATCATCTGAAAACGAAAGGGGGATGTCACTAATGATCAACTTGGTGGACGGTATTTCATGTTGGGAACCATCAAACCATCAGGGGACGTTATCAGGAAAGGATTCTTATCCTTAACCTCCACCTGAATCCCTCTCAGTGAGAATCCTTGCAGTAACCGTTTTTGACGCGCTGCACTACTGCGAGGATAAATCCTCCACAGGCCTCCAATCCGTTGAGCACCATCCATCGATTCAAATCCACATTTCTTTTCAGCTGCAGAACATATTTCCGCTGTAGTGAACTGTTTTTTTTCTTCAAAGGCGGGGAGTTCCTTATTAATAAGGAACACTGGGGTGATGCCTGGTACTTTTCTGTCATTCATAGTGTCATTGTTTTCGGATCTTAAAGAAGATCGTGAGGTGTTAGGAGAGTGAGTAAGATTTTTTTTTCCTTTCTTCCGTTTTCCAAGTCTTGATTTACCTTGTCTAAACACACGTTGCACTGGGCACACACGAAATGTAGCTTTGAGATCAGTAGGTTTACACCATATAATGTAGTCTGTTCACCTTTCCAACCAAATGCGTTTTGTCTAAGTCTTCGAACCAACTGGAAAATACTGAAGACTGGATCCTTTTCAGAGAAGAGGAAAGTAAACACCAGCACACTTGGTGAGCTGCCCACCACACTGTCACTGAAAGGTGAAACGAGACCTGGATCGTGAGTCAAAATGAAGCACCACGACAGGAAAAGCGGGTTAACTTTAGAAAAAAAAAATACTCTCGTGGTATTTCGAAGAAAACACGAACTTCAGATGTAGAGTAAAGGAAATAGTACAGTCCAAATTATTTCTGCGCAAATACAGCAAACAGCTTTTCACACTGTTCAATGTCGAAAAATAAAACAGACTAAGTCAAACAGCACAGAGTGCAGAAAAAGCGGAGCTCTCCCAAACGCGTCCACTCGACACGAACGTCGCTCGCCAAGTCCGATAATTATTAGTATTATTTATATCCCCTTTCTTATGTAGTAGGATAATATTGGATTTAGTCCATTTGTTCGGAAAAAAAAAACACCATCTCTGAATATTTTATTGAGAAATATGACAAGGAAAGGAACAACTGCATCTCCTGCAGCTTTTATAACTTCACTAATGAGACCATCTGGACGAGCTGCCTTCCCACACTTGAGACTTTTAATTGCTTTTATAACTTCCTCAGTAGTAATAACACTCTAAGACTGGGTCAGGAACTGCTTCTGGAACCTCAGATGCCAAACATTCCTCAGTCGTAATGACTCCAGTATTTAGTAGGTTATCGAAGTGGTTAAACCATTCAACCTGAGAAATATCATTTACCATCAGCGACCCGTTTACGGTATTTGTTAATTTCCGACAGAGAGGTTTTGGGAATCGTTAGCAGCCTTTAACAGAGAGTTAATACGCTCAACTGTGAAATTGTGGCTTTTACAATATTTTGATTGGCCATAATCCCGTCTTAATTGAAGATAAATTAGTCTATCCTGGGGAAGTCCAGATTTATTACTTGCCGCTAGTGCTTTTCTAACTTTGACTTTGGTTCCTGACATTCCTTGTCAAACCAGGAGTCTGTAACTACCCTGGCTTTAAAGGATTTAGTTTGACGCATGCAGGCACTAGCATTCCTGAAACACTGTGTAAACTCAGACAATGCTTTGTTAATACATGTATCAATCAAACTGGTGGCATATTCAACGTTACACGAGAACAAGTGAGTGGCCTTATTAGCAACAAAAGCATCAATTTTGTCTCTATTCCAGGTGGTGAATTTATCATTAGTGTTAGTGGGTGATGGTGGTGACTGTCTGCCTGAAAGTTCTAACTTAATAGGCATGTGCACAGATTCAATTCTACAACACACACAGAAAAAAAAAAAAAAAAAAAAAAAAAAAAAAAAAAAAAAAACTTTTGACATTCGGTAATAAGTCGTACGAAATGAGAAAATAGTCTATCACACTAGAACCATGGACAGATATAAAGGTGAAGTCTCCACTGTAACAACCGTGGTTGGATCCATTTACAATACACAAATCAAACAAGTACACAGGTTTAAGAGGCGTTCACCGAAAGCATTGAGTACTGGATCATTTGTTGAACGTGATTTCTTAAAAGGATTAATGGGATGAAATGGATCAGCAAATAAAAATCGGTCATATCAGGGAAAGCTATTTGGAGTCTGCCTGTTCTAGCATTAAAATCTCCACTACATACTATTTGAGCCTGTGGGAAACGATTGTTAAGTCCATGATGCAATTTTCAAAAAAAATTCAATGTGACACACAGTATTTCATGACTGGTAAAACACAGAACCTGTCGGTGGAATATAGACAAAAATAAACAAAATGTCATGGTCAACTTTTAGCATATCCTTAGACACTTTTACACAAATAACATGATTGATAGAAACTTCTATAAATTTAATAAATTTATTAAATGTTTGTTGATTAGTAACAGAAGTCCACCAGATCTGCCACCCATAATTCAATGCTTAAGTGCTTTAGTTCTAAATTTGTCAAAATTCTTAAAGTGATAATCTAAATCAAAGGACTCATGAAGAAATGTTTCAATAAGGCATACGACGTCAAAACGTTGAACAAAATAAGTAAAGTCCGAGTCAGCAAGTTTTGGTAGCTAGACCATCAATGTTTCAAGAAACAAATTGACAGGCTCTCCACCACTCTATCAGGATGGTCATTGACTGTAACGGGCCCGGCCATTGCTATTTGCTAGCAGTGTAGTCTGGAGTGTTGATTGGGTTCATCACAGTAAATTTCTCTGTCAGTCTTGTCTGTTTGCTTTTTTTCATCGAGTCTAATTTGTTTTTGTTTTGTCTGCGTGTAATTGGGGCTTTAGGGGGTGATGGATTAGTGGTTTCATTGACATGAGGTTTATACTAGTGTTCTTCATTTTGGGTTTGGGATGTCCAGGAACAGGGAAAAACACCAGCATTGATGCCTGACATTGGCCTGTTATCCGGCGATTTCTCACAGCATGGGATAAACAGGACTGTCGAGCTGGGATTATATGTGACTGTCTACTGAGGGGTCGGCGAGACAGGTGTTATCTGGTGTCTGGCTTTCCACGTCACTGGGTATGGCAGGGTGGACAGGGGGACCGCTTCTCATCGTTAGGCACTGGGTCAAGACAAAGCATGGTTTGTTTCTTGAGGACGCTGCATTGGATCAGTTCGTATAGGAAGGCATGTAGTCAAAAGGCTGGAAGACACAGGGTTGGGGTTTGGCTGGGGTGTGCATAAAACGGAAGAATTGTTACCATGTGGTGTTGTGTCAGAAGGAGCTGCTGCAGTGCCAGAAGGAATTACTTCTATTGCCTTGGGAACTGTGGAGTCTGGGCAGTCAGGTTCTTTGTCAGGAATCTGCAAATAATTTCTTTCATCTGATACTGGGCACAATCTCGCTCCCCATTTGTCAATCACTGTCTTGGTACGTGGTTGACGTTGGGGTTGTGGCAGTTCAAAATTAGTGTTGGTAGGGGGAAAAGAGTTTTCCTGAGATGCTCATCACAAAGCTGGACGCACTAGATTTAGGGTCTGGATGCTCGAACGTGGTGCCCTGCTTTCTAGATTCGGCAGTGTTTGGGAGTACTTGTTTGTGGTTGGTTTGAAGGCTAGGGAACGCTTTCATATCTGCTGTCCAGGGGAGACTACTTGGGTTGTTGCTGGGAGGTTGCTGTATCTGGGTGCGATGAAAGTTGAGCTCTGGGACTGGCGGCGTAGAATCACGGTGATTAGATGGCTCACAGTATCCTTCGGAGTGGGCTGGCTGGCCACAATCAGTTGTGTCAAACAGATTTGTATTGGTCTGTGTTGACTCCCTGTGGTCATACTTCTCAATCTGCTGGTCTTAGCACGGTGTCGCAGGTTCTTTCTGTTGTAAACAAACAAGTCGTCCTTTCTGTACATAAACATGTCTTCCCACATTTCTCCCATCCCATCCCTCACAATCTGGTTTTGACGCTCAGTAAGGTCAGAGGTGATACGGATTCCTTCACAACTCGCCATATCCCTTCTACATTCTCTGGCCCTCAGGATGGTAAGCTTATTCCACCAAGTGAAGAGTCAGACAATGGTAGGACGAACGTATCTGTGATTTCTGTTTCTCTGGGCCGAGACGATGTGCATTGTCCACATCGTCTTCTGACCATTTTTTATGGGAAAGTATCTGTTGAGCAGTTGAACCACTTTCGTCAAGCACTCCTGGTCGTTCTCGTTTTTCGCTCTCCAGAACATTGAAGAACCTGAGGTTGTTTTGACGTGAGAAGGATTCAACCTTGTCAATTTGGTTCTCCATATTTTGTGCAGCATCTGTGAACCAGTCTTTCAAATGCAGTAAACTCTTACATTGTTCATTATGGGCCGTGAACAGATTAGAAAGTGGTGTATTTCCTCCCTCAGTTGGGCATTTCTTTGGAAGTGCCTAACGATGAGAAGCGGTCCCCTGTCCACCCTGCCATACCCAGTGACGTGGAAAGCCAGACACCAGATAACACCTGTCTCGCCGACCCCTCAGTAGACAGTCACATATAATCCCAGCTCATCAGTCCTGTTTATCCATGCTGTGAGAAATCGCCGGATAACAGGGCCAATCTTTGAAAACCTTGCACCATGGCTGTAGTTTATCTACTCCATTCACAGTCACAGAAGGAGGCTGCATTTGGTACCCTGCCAAGAACAGAAGATTTCTGTGAAGTTCGCTTTGGTGGGCAGGGTTTGGGCAAAGCACTGGTTCAGGAGCGTAGTTGTGGTCATGGGTATAATGATGCTGGTTACTCCCGTGCATCCATTGTGGACCTGGGTTACTCTCCACGTCCCCACAAGACAAGAGGTACCCAGGTGAGCAGAATGGCATGTGCCTCCAGGAAGAACAGACGTCGTAAACTTTCTGCATGCACGATGAGAACGACACGCCATTCGCCCTGTGTGGACCATCTGGAATCATTGAGGAAACGAACTGATATGGCCCACTGGAGAAAGATCCGCTGATGACCAGCAAGATGGACACTGAGGGAAGAGAAGGGGAGGGTACATGAAGAATGAGAAGAGAAAACGGGAACAACACGGCCGCAGAGTCGAGGTGAGTAATAACCACAGGTGTTCGGTGAGCAATTCCTGACGCTTGAATAGCAAGTTGCTATCAGCACTGTAGCAATGAACATAGTTTTTTGTGAGAGAAATAGGCCACAAGAGTTTGATTTGGTAAACCTGTGTTGGGCGTCTCGATTTCTTACCACTACGATTCATTTTATTCTCACTGTAGTCTTGATCACTGCACGTGCAGATGTCATCGTTGTTTGCTGCTGCTTGACTTGTTTTGAACATGGAGCTCACATTTTTTTTCAATCGTACCCAGCCAGCGGTCCCGCTGGGAGGATGTGCCTATATCCCCCAGTCTGACAATGAATGACCTGCTTTCCCGCGCGTACTCTTCAGCGGCCGTACTTCGGGTCTTGCTTGATCGAACAGACGTCACACTTCTGGCTGCCAGCTCAGCTGTTGCTATACTCAAGAGGGAACACAATTTGAACACAATTTTAATGTTTCAGGCCTCCGGCCTATAACAATGTAGGTGCAGTGCACACATAACAGAAAAAAGGAGAATGATAACAAAAGTATATTTTTTCAATGTACTTATAATGCTTCTTTATGAGGGTAACTAATTATTCATACTGTATGAGATATGAGTTCTTTTTTTTCAAAGTATAATAAATGTACATAGCAATATCGCTTGTAATATGCACATTTTCGTTTGCAAGTAATGTTTTTTTAGTTCATAGAGTTCATGTTCTGAAATTGTCTGTGCTTCAGTATGTATATTTCTCTGAAAGGCATATAAGCATCACATCTTAATAGAAAGTGGAGTTCGGTCTCAAGTTGGTTGCAAAAAGGACATGCTTTAATATTTTCTTTGTATCTGCTATTTACATTCAGGTCGTTTAACCCAAGACGAAATTTGGTGAAATACATTTTAAATTTGTTAACCGTTAAATAGGTCAGATACGGTTTTGGTTGTAAAAGAGACTTAAATGAACAATAGGTGTTGAAGCGATCACTTGAATTTAATTTGCTAACCCAGTCTTGCTGAAAACAGTCTACCATCCTTTGCCTAAAAATCTTCTTAAACATATCAACATTTCCGACCCCACCCTCTAACCACACTTCAGAAAATCCATATCTATGAAGACAACGTTTTACATCATATGCTCAATTACTTTTTATCATTCTGTTGTCAGTGTTGTTCATAAGGCTGTTAATCAAGGAAAGATATGCTTGCTTGGGTATTCGATTCAGTTCCATATGTTGTAAAGAAAACCAATAGCTAAGCGCTCTTAGTGTGCTGCCTATATAAAGACTATAGCGACCAGTCTCTCCATATACCATTGCATTTGGTGTTTTAGGGCTAACACTTAACAGTTTTTTTTTTTACAGGCAAACAGATGGACTGCTTCGATAGTTTTATTGTGTGTAATACCCCATACCTCTGCAGCGTACAATAGCATTGGCTTCACCATCGTGTCAAATAGTTTAAAAAAAAAAAAGATAATTGTATCCATCGTACCCAAATTCCACATTGTTTTCATAATTTCTATTGTTTTATATTTGGCTCTCCTTCAATAGTCATCCAACGCTCCTACAAAAGACAATTTAGTAGTCAAGATGAAACCAAGATATTTGTGGCTGTTCACCACTTCAATTTGCTCTCCTTTATAGTACCATTTTTCATATTTGGACAAATGACCTCCTTTTCTAAAAATCATAACTTTAGTCTTCGTCAGATTTACTTTTAGACCCAATTTTTCAGACGCTATCTGCAAATTGTTTATTTGGTTTTGTAAACCTGAAGGTGTAGAAGAAATTAAAGCGATATCATCCGCAAAAAGCAAGAGGAAAATTTCTCTTAAAGAAGGAAGAAATTGAAAACCGTGTTTTCCTTTACTATTCACTTCTCCTGCCACTTCAGTTATACGTAGGGAGAAGATCAAGGGAGATAACAAGCATCCTTGCTTCAGACCGCCAGGGGCATTCAAAGAACTCTGATATGTCAGAGCCCCATTTAACGCACCATCGAACAGATTTATATATTCCCTGCAGCATATTTTACATTTTAGTAGATGTATTAACTTTTTTTTTCTAGCACTTTCCATAAACTTTCTCGGTTAACTATATCGAACGCTTTCATGTAGTCGATGAAAGCTATGTATAGTTTTCCACTTTGGCGTTTCTCGTTAATACATGCATTGATCATTGTAATTAGAGAGAAAATATGGTCGATAGTCGAATATGATTTGCGGAAACCAGCTTGTTCCTCACAATTTTTTTCTTCATGTTCTGCCCATTTGTAGAGTCGCTTGTTTAGAATGGATGTAAACACCTTACTAACGCAGCTCAGTAGTGAAATCCCCCGATAGTTTCCTGGATTAGCAGAGTCACCTTTTTTTTGAAGTAGAGGAACTATGACTGAGTGTGACCATTCAACAGGATAATAGCCGTTATTGTAGATTTTGTTATACAAATTTTTACTAAGACGGGGGCAATTAAATGAACAGACGATTTAAAAAACTCATTACTAATATCGTCTAACGCTGACGCTTTTCCTGATTTTGATTTTCTAATTGCTTGCTTAACTTCAGTGTCTGTGATTGGGTGGTCTAAATCTGGGACCAAGACGGGGTCTTCAGATTCTAGCCGAGTGTCGTGGAGATTCCCGTTTTGTTTCGCCTGACTCACCAGCCTGTCTAAAAATAGTTTCAAAATGATGTTTCTATACGGAGATCGGAATGCTGGTTATTTTACGTGGTTTGTGACTGACACTGCGAATTGTAGACCAAGAGAGAGAGAGAGAGAGAGAGAGAGAGAGAGAGAGAGAGAGAGAGAGAGAGAGAGAGAGAGAAACTGAGAGCGGATTCATCAGTGGGAACGGAGACAGGGCACAGAGGGTGAGGGGGTGGGGGGCATAAAGTGGGGATGAAGAAAAATGATGTGGCGGATGAACTATTAGGGGGAGAGAGAGAGAGAGAGAGAGAGAGAGAGAGAGAGAGAGAGAGAGAGAGAGAGAGAGAGAGAGAGACTGATTTTTCTTAAAAGAAAACACACGATAATGATTGTATAAATTTTTGAATGTTATTGTATTGATTATATGTAAAGCATGCCTTTGCACATCCCTGAGCATCAGAATAAGGATTAGTGATGTTGACGTGTTTCTGAAGGAAGACTGAAATGTCTCTCTTGCTAAGAAAGACGAGGCAAGATCAGGTTCCGATCTCACAGCACTTCAAACATCAATCAACACTTGAAAAACCTGATTAACATGCCCGACAGTAAGTATTTCAGTAAATACTGATGCGTGTTCAATTGACAAGATTACATCTTAGAAGAACAGGTGCAGTTGAATAAATACCCTTTAATGAACTGAAGTAACTGTCCCCTGTCTTTTTGTACTCCCAGTTCTTATAGAACAGGGAGTACTTTACAATGGGAACGGAGAAATGCTCTCTCTCTCTCTCTCTCTCTCTCTCTCTCTCTCTCTCTCTCTCTCTCTCTCTGTGTGTGTGTGTGTGTGTGTGTGTGTGTGTGTGTGTGTGTGTGTGTGTGTGTGTGTGCCCCCGTCCATCCGTCCCTCCGTCCGTGGTCAAAAATGTGTTCCACCAGACAAACCTACTGGGCCGATCTTTCTGAAAATGTGTAGGTATGTTCTTTATAGATCACAGATTATGCTCATGTGCTATTTTTACCGTTATGGCCGTTAGTAATGGCCATAACGGCCAATACCGGTTTTCCTTCTTTATGGAATATATCAGAAAGTACTTAGCCGATCTTTCTGACAATTTGTAGGTATATGCTCCTTATGGGTCACGGATCATGCCCGATGTGTTAATTCGCCGGTGTATCCGTTATCAACGGCCATAACGGCCTATAACTGTTTTCCTTCTTTATGGAATATTTTAGAATGTGCCCAGACCAATCTTCCTGAAAATTTGAAGGTATGTTCATTATGGGTAACGGCTATAACGGCCCATAACAGTGCTATAACGGCCCATCGGTGTTATGGAATATCTCAGAAAAGTACTGGACCGATCTTTCTGAAAATTTGTAAGCGTGTTCATTATGGGTCACGGATCATGCCTGATGTTTTTATTTTACTGTTATAGCTGATACTAACGGGTCTAACAGCCCATAACAGTTTTCTTCTTCATGGAAAATCTCTGAAAGTACATTTGGCCGATCTTTCTGAAAATTTTAAGGTTTGTTCATCATGGGTCCAAGATAATGGCGCATGTTTACAAGAATAGCCGTTACTAACGGCTGTAACAGGCCAAAACGGTTTTCACTCTTTATGGAATATCTCACGCGTATCCAAGATAAACTGGGAGTACGTTTATGTGCTTTGCATCTTGTTTGTTTCGGGATGTTTCCGAGACAGTGAGAATTTGACCCCTTGACTGCTGAATATTGAATGGAGATTAGTTTGTTTAAATGAGATGGAGAGTAGTTACACTTTAGGGTAGAGTTTAAAAGTGCGACTTCTTTGTCTTGATGAAAGAAAAGACAGACAGGGGTACTTGATGACGTGACCTGTCTGCCCCGTCCACTCGCGAGGAGGCTTCGGATTCTCAGCAACTCATCGACTTATCAGAAGCAGCCGAAGAATTAACAGAGCATAGTTTGAAAAAAAAATCTTGTTTGGTGACCAGTCAGAGCCATATTAGTCGTATTTATGAACGACGCGTGATTTTTTAACTTGAGAATGTATCTATCTGAATCAAGCAATTAGGGATCCAACCAGAAATCTTACAAGAGCACTAAAGACAGTACTGAAATATCAGGCTACCGGAGAGAGAGAGGAGAGAGAGAGGAGAGAGAGAGAGAGAGAGAGAGAGAGAGAGAGAGAGAGAGAGAGAGAGAGAGAGAGAGAGAGAGAGAGGAGAACGAAATGTTGTTTAATGAGGGACAAGAATTAGCACAAGTCAGTGGCTTTTTTTTTATCCCGCTCTCAAACAATAAATACGTGGAAGAAATCATTGCATCGAACTGCATATAAACTCATAACAATGATGAATACATAGCAATTTAGAATAAGAGAATGCACAATGTAAGTAGAGGAAGAGAGTGTGGGAGAGAGGGAGGGATGGAGAGCGACACAAAGAGAGAGAGAGAGGTGGGGACTTGGAGACACAGAATAAAGAGATGGGGTCTCTGACACAAGGTGAGACAGAAGAAGAAGAAGACGAAGACGAAGACGAAGAACAGGAGGAGGCGGAGGTGACACAAATCAAAAAATGGCACATCAAAAACGACAAACTACAATGAAGAAGAGTCGTAAAAAAAAATCAAGTCATGCAATGATAAAAAAAAAAGCTGAAAGACACCAAACATGGTCTACTCAGCAGCAAACAACAATTCCATACACGCCCCCCCCCCCCCCCCCCCCCAACTTCAAGAACGACAAAAAAGAAGAAGGAGATCAACATAGGATGACAAAATGAGAGAGAGAGAGAGAGAGAGAGAGAGAGAGAGGTGACAGAGAGAGCGAGAGAGGGAGAGAGGGAGAGAGAGAGTAGAGAGAGAGAGAGAGAGAGAGAGAGAGAGAGAGAGAGAGAGAGAGAGCAATCAGGGTTGTTCAACCACGGTGGATTGCACGTATTTCCAAACATTTGGTTGTGAAGACTGGTCACACGGCAGTGCGCATGAGAACCGTTTGAGTGAGAAAACAAAAACAAAAACAAAAAAACAATCAGTCTTCGTGCATCAGATGAGACAGATAAGAAGCATGAGAGAGAGAGAGAGAGAGAGAGAGAGAGAGAGAGAGAGAGAGAGAGAGAGAGAGAGAGGGAGGGAGGGAGAGGGGACATACCAACATTTGCCACATCACAAATGACAAAACACAATGAAAAAAGGGTAGTGTCAAAATCAAGTCATGCAATAAAGAAGAATGAGCTGAAAACACCAGAATACCCATCACAGTAAAAAAACACCCCCCCCCCCCCCCCCCCCCCCCCCCCCCCCCCGCGCGCCCAACATCAAGACAACAAGAGAAACGAAGATGGAGATCAACATGGGATAACAAACCTGACTCATGGACTTTTGTTTTCTAGTTCAGTTTATAATAACGAGTGACACCTTTCTATGACAATGTTGAGACTGATATTTACGTCGCTTGTATTAATAATGGCATCCCACAAACAACTCCCGGAGTAAATCAGACTAGTTTTAAAAAGATCAATTCTGGGACGCTGTGGTACTATCCTAGACGAATAGTTATTACTCTTTGTTGGAAGCATATTAGTCAGGGAGTGTGGTGCTCTTCCGGACAGTATTTTGAGCATGAAAACAGTCTTTTTACACTCTAATTTCATTTTTAATGGCCAATATTCAATACTTTATAACCAGACGTTAACAGAGTCGACGGCTTTAAAAGAATCAATTTCAAGGCTCGTCTATGTAGACTTACTAGAGGTTTCATGATGTTATTGCCTGCTGAATCCCAAATAGTTGAAACATAATTTATGTAAGATTCAATGTAAGCACGGAAGAACATTTTTTAACTGTGTGTATTCAAGATTTTTTTTTCACTTTAGAGAGTTGATAGATCTTTTTAGAAATAATGTTACACATCCTTGTAATATGATCTGACCATGACAAATTATTATCAATGACAACTCCAAGAACTTTATGGCTATTAGTTTTTCTTCAATCTTTTTGTCATTTAAGTAAAGAAGGGGTAAATTATCAGAAAGATTTTGACGTTTTTGTCGAGTTGTTATAAGCATGAATTTCGTTTTCAGTGGATGTGGACACATGTGATTTAGTTCAGACCAGCTGGCTAAGTGGTTAATATTTTCCTGAAGAGCATTTGAGACCTCAACGATATTGATGCTACTGATGTGTAAAGTCGTGTCGTCGGCAAACAACTCGCATACTGCAGTAAGAACTAAAGGTAAGTCGTTAATGTCAATTGAAAATAATAAAGGACCTAGGACAGAACCTTGTGGAACACCGTATTCAACAGCATTTTTTTCCACTAAAGTTAGTGATTGTTTTCTACCAGACAGGAAGGATGACATGAGTTCTAAAGAATCAGTAGACAAACGATAGATCTTAAGTCTTTTTAGGAGTGCATGGTCAAGTACATCAAAGCTTTAGTGAAATCAACAAAAGGAGCACCAGTGATTTTGTCATTGTTGATATTGCCATTGTTGATATTAGTCAACTATTTGTCTATTAAGGATGTCAGTGCAGTATGGCATGAGAAGTTTGCTCTGAAACCTAATTGGTTCGGATGAAAAAGATTGTAAAAATTGAAATGATGGAGAATAGACTTTTTTAATGTGATTTTCTAAGGGTTTAGACAGGACAGGTAATGCAGAAATAGGCCTGTATTAGAAGGCTCTGAGAGAGAGAGAGAGAGAGAGAGAGAGAGAGAGAGAGAGAGAGAGAGAGAGAGAGAGAGAGAGAGAACGAACGAACGAACGAACGAACGAAATGTTGTTTAATGAGGGAAAAGAATAAGTACAAGTCAGTGGCTTTTTTTTCATCCAGCCCTCAAACAATAAATACGTGGAAGAAATCATTGCATGCAACTGCATAGAAACTCATAACAATAATGAATACATAGCAATTTAAAATAAGAGAATGCACAATATAACTAGAGGAAGAGAGTGTGGGAGAGAGGGAGGGATGGAGAGCGACACAAAGAGAGGGGGAGAGGTGGTGACTTGGAGACACAGAATAAAGAGACGGAGTCTCTGGCACGAGGAGAGACAGAAGAGAAGAAGGAGAAGAAAGAAGAAGAAGAAGAAGAAGAAGAAGAAGAAGAAGAAGAAAAAAGAAGACGAAGAGAGGAGGGAGGAGGAGGAGTAGGAGGAGAAGCATATCAAAAATCGGCACATCAAAACGATGAACTACAATGAAAAAATGAAAGAGAGTCGTAAAAGATTAAGTCATGCAATGATTTAAAAAAAAAAAAAAAGCTGAAAGACACCAGACATGCCCAACTCAGCAGCAAACAATTCCATACACGCCCCCTCCCCCCCCCCCCTCCACTCTCCAACTTCAAGAACAAGAGAAGGAAGAAGGATATCAACACAGGATGACAAAATGAGAGAGAGAGAGAGAGAGAGAGAGAGAGAGAGAGAGAGAGAGAGAGAGGGAGGGGGGGGGGGGAGGAGGGAGATAGGGAGACAGTCAGCCAGACTGAGAGAGAGAGAGAGAGAGAGAGAGAGAGAGAGAGAGAGAGAGAGAGAGAGCAAAATCTGTCACATCACAAATGAGAAAATACAATGAAAGAAGGGTAGTATCAAAATCAAGTCATGCAATAAAGAAGAATGAGCTGAAAACACCGGAATACCCATTGCAGCAAAACAGCAACACCACCACCACCCCCCCCCCCCCCCCCCCCCCACACACACACACACACATCAAAACAACAAGAGAAAAGAAGAGTGGGATCAACATGGGATAACAAACCCGACTCATGGAATTTTGTTTTCTAAGTCAGTTAATAATAACGAGTGATACCTTTCTTTGAACATGTTGAGACTTATATTAACGTCGATTTTATTAATAATGGCATTCCACAAACAACTCCCGGAGTAAATCAGACTAGTTTTAAAAAGACCAATTCGGGGACGCGGTGGTACTATCCTAGATGAATGGCTATTACTCTTTGTTGGAAACATATTAGTAAGGGAGTGTGGTACTCTTCCGGACAATATTTTGAACATGAAAACAGCTTTTTGTTATACTCTAATTTCATTTTTAATGGCAAAATATCCAATACCTTATAATCAGACGCTAACAGAGTCGACGGCTTTAAAAGAACCAATTTCAAGGCCCGTCTATGCAGACTTACTAGAGGTTTCATGATACTATTGCTTGCTGAATCCCAAACAGTTGAAACATAATTTATGTAAGATTCAATGTAAGCACAGAAGAACATTTTTCGACTGTGTAGATTCAAGAATTTTTTCACTTTAGAGAGTTGATAGATCTTTTTAGAAATAATGTTACATATCCTTGTAATATGATCTGACCATGACAAATTATTATATCTATGACAACTCCAAGAAAGAGAGAGAGAGAGAGACAGACAGACAGACAGACAGACACACACACAGACAGACGGACAGACAGACAGACAGGCGGGCAGGCAGGCAGGCAGGCAGGCAGACAGACAGACAGAGGTTGGTTTGTTAATTGACTGAATAATAGATGGATAGACCTACAGGCAGACAGGCAGACAGGCAGACAGACAAACAGACAAACAGACAGACAGATAGATAGATAGATAGATAGAAAGATAGAAAGATAGATAGATAGATAGATAGATAGATAGATAGATAGATAGATAGGTAGACAAACAGATAGACAGACGGACATACGTGCATTATCAAAGACTGTATAATGCCAAGTACTGATAAGTAAAAATATTCCCATGACCAATGTTCAGTGGCATAAGGTAAACATGTATTGAAAAACAAGAACAGCAGCAACAACAGCAACAACAACAACACACAACAACAACAGCAGCAGCAGCAGCAGCAGCAGCAACAACAACAATAACAACAACAACAACAACAACAACAACAACAACAACAACAACAACAACAGACATAAACAGCTCGTTGTCATAACTATAACAAATCCTATAGTAAGAAGATTAAAGGTATTAACTTTACAGGATAAGACAGAATAAGTTATTATATCTGCTGGCTGACAAATAAACGTGGTGACAAATTCCTCTAAAACAGGAGAATTTCTCAAGTAACTTGGCTATTGCTTTTAGCTGCGTTTGATACTGTTCTAACATTAGGATTTTTTTTTTTCACTTCGCTAGCTTCAGTAGCTTTTCTTGTTCATCTAAGGCATGTTTTTTTTAAACCTTAAATGGCATCCATTCCCAGCCCCCCCCCCCCCCCCCCCCCCACGCCCCCATCTAAGATGTAAAAATTGAAGTTGTTAGGAATGTAGGCAACAAGAGCATGAAGGACCCACTTTAGAAATTGGAGGGAGGGAGAAAAAAAAAAAAAAAAAAAAAAAAAAAAACCAGAAAAGAAGAAGAGGAGGCGGCGCACAAAAAAAATGGAGGTTGGAGGACAAAAACAAAGTATTGTCAGTTTTTTTGTTTGTTTTTTTTTTTGTTTGTTTTTTTTTTTTTTTTTTGTTGTTGTTGTTTTCCTGGGCGTATTCAGGTCTGTTCACAAGCCCTTATTTGTTTTCGTTTTCTTTACTTCATAGTGGTGAAAAAAAAACGCTTTCTGCTCATTGCGTAACTCTGTCTTTGTCTAAACATTCCAAACTCGCACAGCCTGTGTTATAGCGTTGATGAAGCCACCCACAGGTTAAATGGCCAGAGAGAGCTCTCTCTGGGATTTCGTAAGTTTTTTTTTTTTTTTAACCGAAAATTTGTTGATTCTGCTGACGGACAAGCCAACTTTCACAACTTGATATCTACATATTAGTATTCCTGATCGTTTTAAATGTGATAGAGCGGATGCATACCT
>JADBJO010005843.1:32500-62500 GCA_016801955.1 Conus betulinus
TACTCATGTGGCGTGACTAGTGTAGCGGGCGTCCCCAAATAATTGTGAGAATTATTCATCAGATAAACAAGGGTGGTAATTGGGTGAAAGTGATCACTGAGAGATAGTTTAATAAGGGCTGGTAAGGTGGTGATCATGTGTTTGAACACTGAGTATGCACTCTGTAGGAGGGAGTAAAAGAATCAGTTCTAGCCCAGCAACCTGTCAGGACGTTGGGCAAGGGGTCCACACCGCTGACCAGTCATTAGCAGGTGAGCTATAGAAAGTTGGGGAAAGCTACGGAGGAAAACCTAAAGAAAAGAAAAAGAAAATTCATATGTTGAATTGGGAAGCAGGTTACTTACACGAACCTTATTCATGTTTCAACCCCTCACCCTTCACTCTTCACCCCACCAGCTATTCCTCCTCTGAGACGGGTGGTTAACGATGGCCAAGGTGTGGGAAACACACTGGTAGTTCAGCGCCTGCAGTTAAAGACTCCAGGTAGAGGAGTTGGATCTCATCATTTCTCCAGTGACAGGAGAATTCAAGGGGGGCGACATGTTTTCTGATACAGAAAGGGCATTATATGGAGTGAGTCTTATCTCTGATGCATGTATGGCATCATGATTGCAGGAATTATTTATTTTCCTGGTCTGGATCTTGGGCCAATGATATATGAAGGCCATGACTTTATAGAGTATGTGAATATTCTTTCTTCGGCAAGAATTAAGAAACTTGTAAGAATGTACTGATTTCAATTCGTAACCTGATTTATCTCTCAGTGTGAAGAGAAAGAGAGATACATGTATAGAATCTGTTTATTAATTGTTCGATTCATTTAGTGAAGTGCCTTCCCCAAAGGAGAGGGGGAGAAGAAAAAACATTTGATAGTGCGCCTTTTGGTTGATTGGAGGGATTACATGTGAGTATGGAGTAAATGCTGTCATGAATGCGTGTGTGCTTAAGTGACAGTGTGACAGTGGTGACTCCAATGAAAGAAAAAAGGAAAAAGGAAAGATTTCTATTTGTGCCTTCGGGGCCTGTAAAGGAGGGAGTTATATTTTCATTAAAAAAGAGGATTTTGATTTGTACCCTCAACGGTTTTTGAGGGAAGAACAAAAGAATTGTTCAATTATTTATTGTGTATAATATTTGCTTTTTTTTCTATTTCTATTTGTGTGTGTTTCGGGTGGTTGAGATTTTTGTTTTGGTTGCTCTACTCCGTTAAAGTCGTCGGACTATCAAAATGCTACTCCATTAAGGTTCTTTTTTTTTGGTAGGATTTTTTTTTTAACCCTTCCCCACCACAGGACTAATAGCCTCAACCTCCCCTTGCTCGTACCTGACAGCAATGGGGCAGGGCGTTGAGGAGTCGCTGTTCTTCCCCTTGAGTATTAGAATTTGTTTTTGTCCCATTCCCCAGGACTGATAGCCCCAACCTCTTCCTGCTCTGATTTAGCAGAGGGGCATGGCGTTGGGGAGTCGGTAGTCCCTTCCCCTCCCATAAATATCCATTTCTCTCTCCCTTTACGATCGTTTCATTTTGATTTTTCCCCTTACCCCTCTGAGTGTGGGATCGACTTCACCTCCATCACGCAACGAGTGTAGATGGTTGAGTTGATTCATGGGAGACAGTGATCACTAGGATGCTGTCTGAGGACTTCTTTTGCTTTTCTTGATTTCTTCTCACTATTCCGAACCTGTGTATCCTTTCATCTCCTTTTCACCCCCTTTTTCAAAACCTCTAAAACCTTCTCTTCAGTAAGCTCCTGTCTAGGTTTCTTTTCAACATTTTCATCTTTTAGATAGAATTTCCGCTAGTTTGTGTTTCTCCCCCTCCTTTTAATTGTTTGTTATTCTATTTGTTTTGTAAATGCATTTGCATTTATCGTAAAAGGCGATGCATTTGTTTTGTAAATTCATTCGAAATTAAGTAAGAAAGAAAGACTGACAACAAGAGTATTTAAGAACTAAAACTTTATAAAGAGTTTATTTCAAGAAAAAAAACTTTAGTATTGCGTGTGTTTTTTTTCCTTCTTGGGAAAAATAGAGATTAGCATTGAACTTCATTTCTTTTTAAATTCTAAATTGATAGTTGTTTTTTGAAAGGAAATTACTTTTGGAAAAATACATTCCTTGGGTTTCATATCTATCCTGTTTTATTAAGCTGTTTTTTGTTTATACCGGAAATTGAATTCTTCATTTGTATATATTATAATTATGTTTTTTTGTCAAACATATAACACCATCATTTATGGCCTTATTTAAATCATATTTAGAAATTGTTTTGTGTTTATATCTGTTGATGGTTCATTATGGATGATTTTTGATAAATATGCTCAACAAGCGGAACGCTAAGGTTTTGATGGAGAAAAACTTACCAACTATGTGCAACAATGCAATGATAGGATAGATAGGCTAAGAGAGAGAGAGAGAGAGAGAGAGAGAGAGAGAGAGAGAGAGAGAGAGAGAGAGAGAGAGAGAGAGAGAGATGAAAAGATGAACAGAGGGAATCTGAAATTGAAGGAAAAAGACTTCAGATGGAATCTGAAGTTAAAGAACGTCAATTTTAGTTGAGGCAGTTAGAAATAGAGACCAATGCATAAAGTAAAAGATTACAGTCATCAATAGAACCTCCACCAGCTCCACCAGTCAGTTCAGCAAGTGTGCGCCTCGACCAAAAACAGCATACATTCCAAAGTTACCGCCTTTCGAGCAAAAAAGGGATGACATTGATAGTTTCCTTTTCCGATTTGAAAGTCATGTAACGTCTTGTGGTTGGCCAAACGAAAAGCAGACATTGTATATTGCGTTGTTGTTTAAGGGTAGCCCTTTGCCACTGTACCACACACTCGCAGCAAAACAAAATTTAACTTGGAATCAATTGAAAGAGAACTCCTCAAGCAATTTCAATGTCCTGCTGATCGTTTTCGCGAACGTTTCCGTTCTGTGCGCCCCTGACAAAGGAAGAATCGTTTCCGTCGTTTTTTATCCATATGAGTCATTGCTTAGAAAGATGGATCGATTTATCAAAAACGAACAAAACTTTTCAATCACTGTGAGATCTCCTTCTTTGAGAACAACTTTTCCAGAGCGTGAGCAAAGATCTGGTCACTTTCCTTAAACAAAAGGCAATTTGAAAGCATTGAAGAAATGTGTGAGATGGCTGATCAGAATTGTATCGCTCGCCCGAATAAGGGCATGGCTAGGAAAGGAGAATTTCCCATCTTTGAGTCTCATGCGTCATGTACAATCCCATCGGGACAGGGAGATTACAGGACAGTAAATCGTGGGTCATTTCCGAGTCCTCAAGGATATACCTATCCTAGGAATGGACAGGGATCTTTCCGCGGTTCGAGTGACTTTCGTCAGTACCAGTACTCATCGCTGGAAAAACCCGTTGCACCTCAGCAAACGTTCCGAGGTCGTGGACAACAACCACTGCGTAGACCTTTTGGGTCAGTTCAAGGACAGAACCGAAGTTCACAAAGTAACACCAATCAGTCAGCTGCTGATCAGACAATGCGATGTTTCTTTTTGTGATGCCAAGTTCCATTTGGAAAAGAATTGCCCTTTCAAACCAAATGATTCAAAACCCGCATTAGTCTCCACTAATTGTGTAGAGGCCTTGTTTCGGCACCACATCAATTGATGGATGGACTGGTGTTAGAAAACGGAGCCATCAACGGATTGCAGGCTTCATTTTTGCGAGACACTGGGTGCACCAGCACTGGTGTAAGAAGATCTTTTGTGCTTCAAAACCAGTATCTCAACACTCTCCAAAAATTTAGGTCGTTTGAAGGCAAGATAGAAACGTTTTCCGCTGGCAAAAATTTTGGTCAATACACTGTACTCCTATGGATTTCTAACCTCCTGTGTTTTTGAAAGCCCAGCTTGCGACTTGATCTTGGACAATTTGCCAGGTGTCACTACAGTACATGGTGGTGCTGGAGGATCGTTTATTCCTTGTCTTGTGAGTACCAGATCAGACATCATAGAGCAGGGAAAGGCTGCAAAGCAGTTAAAATTCTCAAGCAATTAAAATTCCCAGATGATCTAAAGAAATGCAATGAAAAGACGAGACGTTGATGACAATACTTTCTGCTGCTAAACAGAATGTCACTGACATACCAACAGACAAACCAATGTACCTACTGGACTCTGACATTCTCTACAGGTGTGTACCTAGACAGGACAACAATCAAGTTGTCGTTCCAAAACCACTTACAGACATAGTACTACACACGACCCATGATGCATTGTTCGCTGGTAACTGCGGAATCAAAAAGATATTAAAGAGTTCTTGATTCGTTTTATTGGCCAGGTGTCACAAAGCAAGTTACAGAATAGTGCCATTCATGTGGTCTCTGCCAAAAGACATTTCAGAAAAGTTGTGTCCCATGTGCACCTTCGCACAAAATTCCTCTCATTTCCATCCCGTTTCAGAAGGTGGCTACTGATCTTGTTGGGCCTTTCCCACCGTCTTCTTTCCGGATATCGCTATATCTTAACTTTGGTGGATACAGCGACATGGTATCCAGAAGCGATTCCACTGAAGAAAAGTGATACAGTGTCTGTCGCTGAAGCCGTACTTGCGATTTTTTCCAGAGTGGGTCTTCCAGACGAAATTCTCTCGGATTGCGAAACGCAATTCATTTTGGACCTCATGAGAGGAATTTACAGACTGTTGTCAATCTCCTCCACTTCAACTACTCCGTATCATCCTCAATCGAATGGCATGGTTGAACGATTCAATGGAACGTTAAAGTCCATGCTGAGAAAAGTTGCAAGGCAGGAACCCCATGAATGGGATCGTTTCATACCGGCTTTACTTTTCACATACAGGGAAATGCCGAATGAAACACCGGGAATCTCACCATTCGAACTTCTTTTCAGACATTCACCAAGGGGTCCTTTGGATCTACTGATGACACAATGGACAAATAAGACAGACATACCTGATAGTAAAACTGTCTACCAATACATTTATGAACTGCATAATCGTCTAAAGGATGCATGTGAGCTTGCTCAACAGTCAGCTGATAGAAAAACAGATGTGTACAAGGTCTTTGCAGATAGAAAAGCAAAGGCATGTTTATTGAGTATATGGGATAAAGTCCTAGTACTACTTACTGACCAACATAACAAATTTCGTGTTATGTGGAAGGGTCCTTTTCAGGTGGTCGAAGAACTTTCTGCAATTAATCATAAGATCAAAATGGCAAACACTGTGAAGGTATTCCACGTGAGCATGTTGAAGAAATATGTTGAGCGCGTAGAAATGGTGCCATCAACCAGTCAGTTGAGTGGATATGTCCTATGTCAGAAACTGATGTCAACATGACAGATATTATCAGTGATGATTTTGTACCCGAGGTAACGTACAAGGACAGATCAAAGGTTGTGAAAACAGCAAATGTAGTATTGTTAACATCTACTAGTGCAGAAGATGTACCTCTTCCTGCTCTGTCTATGAAAGATGAAACCTATGATAATGTGGTTCTGTCAAATGATCTGTCTGCAAGTCAGAAAGAACAGCTCAAAGACATTTTGGAAGATTTACAGAATGTGTTGACAGTTACCCCAGGTACAGTGACAGGATTTGACCCCCATAGCATTCAGTTAATTACTGAAGTATCAGTGCGAACCAGTCTATACCCCCTCTCGTTTGCAAAACAAAGAAGTTGTCGAGAGAGAAATTAAAGTAATGCTGGATTTAAAGGTCATATAACCTTCTACATCTCTGTACAGCTCACCAGTTGTATTGGTGGACAAACCTGATGCCTCGGTGCGGTTGTGCATCGATTACAGAAATTAAACAAGATCACTGTGTTCGATGCCGAGCCCATCCCAGACATTGAGGAATTGTGTCAGGTCTCAGAAGGAAATTATTTTGTGAAAGTAGACTTAACTAATTGATACTGGCAGATTCTAACGGCTGAAGCTGACAAGGAAAAGACAGCATTTCAAACACCTTTTTGTCTTTTCCAGTAGAGGAAAATGCCATCTGGCTTGCAAAATGCCCCAGCTTCTTTTGCCAGAATGATGAGAGCCCTGAAACTCCATGAATGTGGTGCAGTCAGCTTTTTTGACAACATTTTGTTGGCTGCAAAGTCATGGAGTGGCCTCCTTTCTAACTTACAAGCTGTTTTTTTTTTTGTTTGTTTTTTTTTTTTTTTTCCAGACTCCAAAGTTTTGGTCTAACTGCGAGACCATCCAAAATTCTTGCCTGTTTTCAAACTCTCGAGTTTTTGGGTCACACTATTTCATTAGGAAAAATGATGCCAGAAGGAAGGAAAGTGGAAAAAAAATTTATCCTTACACAAACCGACTACAAAGAAACAGATCATTTCACTCATCAGATTATTGTCTTACTATAGATGATATGTACCCACACTTTGCTTCCCTGATAGCCTTTTGACTGAATTGACGAAAGGGACGAAGAACAAAAGTATTGTGTGGTCTGATGAGTGCCAGAAGGCTTTAGACTCTGTTCAGAACACCCTCATCTCATTTCCTGTTCTTTTGTCACCCTCCCTCTCAGAAGACTTTATTTTGAGAACCGATGCCAGTTCCAAAGGAATGGGAGTGGCACTTTTGCAGGAAAAAAAAATTCTTTGTTACATCCTGTACAATATACGCCAGTAAAACGTTCTCCAAGATACAGGAGAAATACTCCACTATTGAGCGAGAGTGCTTGGCAGTTGTGTGCGCATGTGAGAAGTTCGCCAGATTCTTGACCAGAAGAAAGTTTCGTTACAGACCAACACAGGCCATTGACGTTCCTGCAATCGTCAAAGACTAAGAACAACAGATTATTAAGGTGGTCTTTGGCATTGCAGGAATTCAAATTTACTATTGAACCACCAGTGCCTGGAACACAAAATGTCATGGCAGATTTGTTGTCACGTGTATGAATATTCATGGACAAATGTAGCTGTCTTCAAGGGAAAGACTATTTTGCTGCTTTGTCTTTCTGTATGGTCATGGTGTGTTCACATTTGACACTGAATTGTATGCTACCGATTATTTAAATCAAGTATGTTTTACAAGCAAAAACTACATGATTTTGATGTATTACACATCTATTCTTTCCCTTATTCCTTTGTAGACAATGAAAAAATCATCATGTACTATTTGTGTCTAACATGCTTGTGAAGGTGAATATACATGTATATACCACGAACAAATAACTCTTTAGAAATGTATACAGTCATGTTTTGATTGTGCAGTGACACAAGCCTTTTGTTTTCGTTAGTCGATTGTCAACAACAGAAAACATGTTTGACTTTTCAATGGACTATAACATTACGTGTGGGGAAAAAACAAACAACACAACAACAACAACAACACACACAACAAAACTATGCTTATTTTGTTTACATGTCTCCTGAGAAATATTTACACTTGGGAATATTCTCATTTTCATGAACGTTTTGAAACATATGATGTGAGACAAAGAAAAAAAAAATACTTCACATCGTAACATATAAACAAATTTGTATATATCCCCGTTTTTTTCCACGTAATTTGTGAAATGTACTTTGTGACATGTGTGATCAATTATGAATTTTTTTTAGATGGGCTGAACTTTTGAAACATGGTATTTATGGTGGATCATGATGGGTTGATTCTATACGTTGATGAATAATCTGGTGAATCATGTGTGATTTTGCGATTCATGGCTGAAGATGTGTTTTAAGTGAAGTTGTATATCTTTTAAAAAAAATTCTAAAGAATGTTTGTTTCACCTCAGGATGGGGGTTGTCATGTGACGTAGCCTCACATCAAGGCATGTGACGCTCCATCACATGTAGTCTAGTGATATGAATCATTTCCCCATGCCACAACTAAAAAGGAAGAATATAGAATATTTCATGTGGCTTGACTAGTGTAGCGGGCGTTCCCAAATAATTGAACTTTTGAAACGTGGTATTTATGGTGGATCATGATGGTTGATTCTATACTTTGATGAATAATCTGGTGAATCATGTGTGATGGATACACATTTTGCCATTCATGGCTGAAGATGTGTTTTAAGTGAAGTTGCATATCCTTTAAACAATTTCTGGAAAATTGTTTGTTTGTTTGTTTGTTTTCACCCCAGGATGGGGGTTGTCATGTGACGTAGCCTCACATCAAGCCATATCACGCTCCATCACATGTGTAGTCTAGTGATATGAATCATTTCCCCATGCCACAACTAAAACGGAAGAATATTCATGTGGCTTGACTAGTGTAGCGGGCGTCCCCAAATAATTGTGAGAAATACTCATTAAATAAACAAGGTGGTAACTGGGTGAAAGTGATCACTGTGAGATAGTTTAATAAATGCTGTTAAGGTGCTGGTCATGTGTTTCGAACACTGAGTATGCACTCACTACGAGGAGGGAGGAAAGAATCAGTTTTAGCCCAGCAGATGGCCTAGAGACTTGAACCTGTCAGGACGCTGGTCAAGGGGTCCTCATCGCTGACCAGTCATTACCAGGTGAACCATAGATAGTTTGGGGAAAGCTACAGGGGGAAACCTAAAGGAATATTAGGAAGCAGGTTACTTACACGAACCTTATTCGTGTTTCAGCCCTTCACCCTTCACTCTTCACCCCATCAGCTATTACTCCTCTGAGACGGGTGGTTAACCATGGCCATGGTGTGGGAAACACACAGACAGTTCAGCCCCAGCAATTAAAGACTCCAGGTAGAGGAGTTTGGATCTCATCATTTCTCCAGTGACAGGAGAATTCAAGGGGGCGACACGTTTTCTGATGCGGACAGGGCATTATGACAGTATAGGGCGAGTCTTATCTCTGATGCATGTATGGCATCATGATTGCAGGAATTATTTATTTTCCTGGTCTGGGTCTTGGGCCAATGTTATGCGAAGGCCATGACTTTATAGACTAGGAGGTTGTGAATATTCTTTCTTCGGCAAGAAGGAAGAAACTTGTAAGTAAGAATTTATTGATTTCAATTCGTAACCTGATTTATCTCTCAGTGTGAAGAGAAAGAGAGATACATGTATAGAATCTGTTTATTGATTGTTCGATTCATTTAGTAAAGTTCTTTCCCCGAATGAGAGGGGGAGTAGAAAAAAAAACATTTGGTAGTGCGCCTTTTGGTTGATTGGAGGGATTGCGTGTGCGTATGGGGTAAATGCTGTTATGTTGTGTGTGTGCAAAAGTGACAGTGTGACAAGCATAAAGAATTATAGAAAGTCAAAGGTTAATCCATGTCGACTTTTTCCAATTATTTTCCAAGGGTAATTCATTACTGCATAGAGAAAACAATGAAAGGCTATAGACATCTACTTCTTTGAAGCCACTTGTGCACATGACATACTCAGATAATTTTGCAGCTGTTCTTTTTTCTTGCTCTTACCTCGCATTATATACTTTTTAATGCAACGATACAGTTTCATCTATCAGGATTAATGCAATTATCAAAGATGACGTTGAACAGCGTTACTAAAAGTCCAAAACAGACGCACCAGAATATTTGGGGAACTCCCCCCCCCCCCCCCCCCCCCCACACACACACACACACACACCACGCCAATTAGACCACCAGTGCCAGCAAATTTTCCATTTGCCAGTTTTCTAATGGCTAGCAATACTTCTTCTGTGCACACCGTTCATTTTTTTTTTTTTCAATCCATTATCTTCACAACCGTCAACTGTGATCTCTGTTGGATTATTTTCGTCACCCTTTTCTAGCCAGTTTCTAAAATGCTCGAACAATTCATATACAGAAATAAAGTTAAGTTGTTTCCAAGCCTTCCAGTACCCCTGGAGAGAGAGAGAGAGAGAGAGAGAGGAGAGAGAGAGAGAGAGAGAGAGAGAGAGAGAGAGAGAATACTGTGTAATGTCGTCAGCAAGTAACATGCTATTTGACATGGGGTATACAATCGTCTATGAAAACCACCATTAAGAAGGCGGGGGGGGGGGGGGGGGGGGGGGGGGGGGGGGGGGGGGACAAAACAAGGCTCCAAAATGAAACAATCCAATAACCGAACGAAAGGCTCCTGGCCCTAAGCAACATCAAGAATGACCAACAGGCCTCCAAGCCAACTGGGAAGGGTATAATCGCTGAAAAACAGCCATACTTTACACACTTTTTTTTTACACTTTTTTTTTACCTTTCTGTTATCATTTTTTTTGTTGTTGTTTTGGTTTAGGCTGCAATGTCAAGCTTTTTCTTGCGCCTACTAACTGCTTCGGCAATAAACGTTGCCATGGACCTTACATATTCTGTTTTTATCTGTTTGTAGCAAAGCGACCAAGTCACGTCTCCTTGCAAACGGTATTCTAAAAACATCATATTTCTGTCGTATGTCTTTATATTCTTTACAACAAAAGAAAAAGTGGAATTCATCCTCTCTATCATTTTCTTTGCATACCGGACACCTAACAGCAGTTCAGGTTTCAGTTATATACGAATGTTGACTTGAGTCAAGGCCAAGTGTCCTGGTACGGAATCGTGCTATGGAATCCCTGTGCCGTTTTCGTGTAATTGTTAGTAGACATTTTTCAGGCTGTAAATCACTATTAAACTGTAAAACCATGTATTCTTTTCGTTATTTTCCATCTCTGAATGCCAAACCTGCTCTTAGAATGAGATCAGACACTCTTTAAATTCCAGAATAAAATGTTGTCGTTCTCGACGCCCTGGTTGTTCCGAACAAAATTAAAACCAATTTCGAATAGAAATTTCTTTACTTGAAAAACCCAATTTTGTTTTCCCACTTTCGTGTTGATTCAATAGCGTTGTATATGCCTGCCTGTGTACATATAATGAAAACAATCCTTTTTCTTTTTTCTTTTTTTTGTTATTGAATGTTAATGGCATTAAGTCAAGACTTGCTGATCCACATTTTCTTTAATTTCTTTTTAAGTGTGATTTTGTGATTGTGTCTGTCATGTTGAAATGTTTCTTGATAAGTGTAATTTTGAAAACCTATTTTCTGACTTTGATGCGTATTGCAAACCTGCTGTCAAATTCAGTAGACAGGGGAGAGGATCGGGGTGGAATCGTTTGTTTGATCAGGAAGGAGTTGTCTCCCTTTATTAAAGCTATCGATATCAATCGCTCCAATTTTTGTGTGCTTGTAATTGCAAAAAAAAAACAACACAAAAAAAAAAAAAAAAAAAACAAAAAACAAACAAACAAAAACTGGAACAGACAAAGACGTTTTGCATTTTTGTTGCTACTTTCACCAGAAAAAAATCTCTTTTTTACATCTTTTTTATGTTGAGAGTGGAATCAGTTTACTTGAAGATTGTTTGAGAGAATGTTTGTTAAGAAGAGATGTGCATGTCATTGTAGATTGTTTGATAGAATGTTTATTAAGAGAGATGTGCATGTCATAGCTAACTGGAGAATTGAATAGCAGAAGATCCAATATCTCTCACGATTTTTCGGGGGAAAAATGATAGACAATGTGATGTCATTCTCTCAGTACAAGTCGTAACTCTGAAGACTATACATTAAATAATCACGGAAAGCTGATGCTAAATGTATGCACTGCTTTGGATTTGTGTATTCTGAATGGGGTATCTAATGGCGACCTGGAAGGATGCTATACACACAAATCTGATTCTGGCTGCAGTGTTGATGATTACTTTATTATTTCAAGCGCGCTCTTCTTGCTTTGGTATATCACATGCCTGTTTCTTTCATTGCTGTTTTTTCCAAAGGAATATATTGTTGACAATAATGAACAAGTAAATCATGTTTTGACAAATGTGTATGGAATATTGATTTTGCTAATCGATTTCAAGAACTGTTATGTAGCGTACATGTTGTTGTTAAAAAAAATGAAAATGCCATAGATGTGATACAATCTGACGTAAATGAAGCTCTGAACATGTTTAATGAGTGTGTAAAGGAAAGTGCTAAGTATATAGAGAAGCATATACTCAGCAATAGAAATCACAGGTGTGATGATTGGTTTGATAAAGAGCGCCGAATCAGTAAACAAAAATCTAGAAAATTATAAGAATTAGTTGTCATACTTATGATCTACAAGCTACAGCGGATTATTGTATTGCAAGGTTAGAATACAAAAAAAAAAAGGAAAAAAAATGTTAAAAAGAAAGGAGAAAGAGTATAATAAATTCTTAATAGATAAGTTGATTTCCTCATTTAATGCAAAAAAAAAGACTTCTGGGAGACTAAAAAGCAGAAGAGCGCACAAAACAAAATGTGAAGTAACGCACTTTAATGCACGACACAAAACAAGAAATTTTCGGCCATAAACCTTCCTCAGCGACAAAACAATGAAAACAGTACAGACATAAACATGCGCAATACTCCCCTTGTAAAGCCATAGTGGTGAATGGCTTCACAAGGAGAGTATTGCGCATGTTTATGTCTGTACTGTTTTCATTGTTTTGTCGCTGAGGAAGGTTTATGGCCGAAAATTTCTTGTCTTGTTTTGTGTCGTTGCATTAAAGTGCGTTACTTCACACTTTGTTTTTGTGTGCTCTTCTGCTTTTTCGTCGTGTTCCGGTAACGCTGCAGTTTGTTTCATTTGCTTCTGGGAGACTGTTCAGAAAGTATTTTCAAAAGAAAAACAACCAAAGAATAAGATAACTAGCAATATTTGGTTTCATCATTTCCAAAATTTGTCAAAACAGAATGTCAGTGACAGTGTCAATGAAGAAAGAAGTAGTGGACGCTGACGCAGAGATTTCACTTAATCGTCGAATATGCATAGAAGAGGTTACTTAATAGCTATTACAAAACTGAAAAATGGCAAGTCAGCTGGCCCAGATGGTCTTATTGGATAATTATTTAAACACGGAACACAGCAGGCTGTGCTTTTTTTTTCTCATAAATCATTTAATACATTATCTAATGAGGGCTTGTACCCTGATGATTGGTGTGAGTCAGTTATGTTGTCTATGTTTTTAAAAAGGCGATGTGGACAATCCCAATGATTATAGAAGAATTTCCCTTAGTGACATTAGCAGCAAACTATTTCAATAATTTTTAATAGGAGAATACAAGAATGGGGTTGACGAGAATAAATATAACTGGAAAAGCAAGGAATAATTCAAAAAATATTAAGAAGGATGAAAAAAAGCAGGAAAGGTAAAAAATTCGGGATGGAAAAGCAGGGGATTAAAAAAAGGGATCAAACATGTTCGACTTTGTACATGTTTACTTATCCATCATAAGCAGTTTTTCTCGTAATCGGAGAGCTATATGTTTGCTTTTATAGATTGCCAAAAGACATTTGATTCAATCAATAGAATATACTTTGGCCAAAAATACTACAAAAATGGTATATGCGGTTTAAACTCTAAATAGCTGTGTTAAAGCATGTATAATGTTGTGTCTAGAAGCTAGAGTCCGTTGTGGGGGGTAAATGACATATTTCATTAACTGCACAGCTGGTATCAGACAAGGAGATGCTTGCAGTCCAGTTTTATTTTCTTTGTTTATGAATGAACTAGCTATAGAAGTTATCAATAATGGCAGACATGGTGCCTTGTTGTCTCTTGATACCTTAGGGATGTTTATTATCTTATTAGCTGATATTATTTTGATATCAGAAACGCTTGTTGGTCTACAGACTAATTTGAATAATTCACGGCATGCAGCTGGTACACTTCAATTAAAAGTCAATATGTCAAAAAGTAACATCATTATGTTTCGTAAGGGGGGGGGGGGCGCGGGGGGGGGGGGGGGGGGGGGGGGGGGGGGGGGCTATCTTGGTGCAGAGGAAAGATGGGTTTATGGTGATGTTAATATGCCAGTTGTTAATGCATATGCGTATTTAGGTATACTGTTTTCTGCACCGTTGAGTTTCACAGGTACTTGTAAAGATTTCACAAATAGGGCAAAGAATGTTTTACTATGTATTATGAAAAAGTTGTATGTTTTGAATGATACATCCTTTAAGGTATTCATCAGCTTTTTCTATATCCAAGTACAGCCCATTGTACTTTACGGCTCTGAATCATGAGCCTTAGACAAAGCTGCTACTTGTTGCGAATCTGTACATTTATTTGCTCTAAAAAGTTTCTTGGTGTATGTAGACGTACGCCGCCCGAACGATATAATATACGGAGAAACTAATAGCTACCCAATATTTGTTTTATCTGCTGTTAATTGCATTCCATATTGACTTAAATTATTGCAAATGTGTAATGATAAAATTCCTAGAAAAGCCCACAATATGCATCTAAATATGAACTCTAAAGGTGGAAATAACTGAGCCTCCACAGTACGTATTTGTTGACAGAATATGGGTTTGGATACGTCTGGTTAAATCAAGGAGTGGGAAATATCAGAATATTTATAAGTATTTTCAGGCAACGATTAATAGATTGTACATGAAAAAATGGTCTGACCATATTCACAATAGTGATAGATTAGTTTCTATACCAATTTTTTGCAGTGTGCATGATTTGAAACCATATCTGACCACTAATATTGATAGACATTTACTGTATCCTACAACACGATTTCGATTAGGAATGCCATAATTAAAAGTGCACCTTTATAGATACAGAATGGCTAACAACGAGGATCTGATTTGCCCATTATGTCAAGTAGCACAAGAAAATGAAAATACATTTTGTTCTTTGCTGTCCAGTTCTTAATGGTATTCGTGAATAGTTCATCGAACCTAAGTATTATAGCCAACCGTGTTTATATAAACTGTGTTTATTAATGTCTTCTCAATCAGTTGAAGTTATTTAAGTTCAGAGAAACTGCTACATCTTAAGAATTTTGTTTGTGTCTCCTTTGTTTTTGTTTTTTTGTTTTTGTTTTTGTTTTTTTTTAAGTCATAACGACCGCTGCTTCAATGTTCTTTTGTTGTTCACATTTCCCACATAAGGAGCCTTGGCCTAAATGAAAATAAACCGGATTTTGAATTCTGAATCTCTCTCTCTCTCTCTCTCTCTCTCTCTCTCTCTCTCTCTCTCTCTCTCTCTCTCTCTCTCTCTCTCTAATGATACCTATCTTGAGAATTTCTTGTGAGTGTTGTCAGTTTGGGGATTTCAAAATCTCGTCCAGGATCTAAATTCACCTGTGTAGGTGGAGCCAATGCAGTCAGCTGATTTCTGTCTGTCTGTCTGTCTGTCTGTCTGTCTGTCTCTCTCTCCTCTCTCTCTCTCTCTCTCTCTCTCTCTCTCTCTCTCTCTCTCTCTCCTGGGTTACTGGAAGGCTTAGAAACAACTTGAAAACACGTGGCAAAATGAACACCATGCTGAAAAGTGTCCTCATGTTCAGGTTAGTCATCTAAAAGCCTCTACAGAAACACTTCACACTAGTAGACTTTTTGATCAAGACCTGGTCTTACACAGCGATGTATTAGATACAGGCTGAATAGTTTCAACTAGGAACCTATGCGAATAGATGAGTTGGTGTATGTGGAAGTAATGTTTTATTTTTGAAAATGATTTATGAATTACTACGATAAATACATTTTGTTAGTATGGGTTTTGAACGCAAATACCTCATTATAGATGGTTCTAAGAGTTGTTGCAGGGCTGAAGTTTTCAATTATTGTATGTTAACAATTCGGGTCAAAGGATAAGATTATTTGTGGTGGAATACATGTTAAATTGTTAAAATATGTAGAGCGATGCTCCATAGACTTGTTGCAATTTAAATATTTATTACCACTATCAATTGTTGCATGGATAATTATACGACGCAAGTGCAGACAGGTCTTCACTGTACATGTAAACGATAATACGATGAGGGAAATGAAATGGAAAACATGTGTTTTGTATGTTAGTATCAACAGTATTCATATCATGAGTTTTAAAAAAAAAATTCAAAAATATACTCACATTACGTTCGTAGGGAAGAACGTACCAAGAAGCATCAATGTATAATTAAGACAGAATTCTGCATGTACATACTGTCATGGAAGAATGTTTTGTTGCAGTCACGGTAAATTTTGTTCAAATTATATAAAATTGATTTCTTGTTCCGCACTCATGTGAACAGGCTGATGGCCTCACATTAAAGTTACGAGTTACGAGTCATGAGTCTCTCTCTCTCTCTCTCTCTCTCTCTCTCTCTCTCTCTCTCTCTCTCTCTCTCTCTCTCTCTCTCATGATACCTGGCTTGATAATTCCTGCGAGTTTCGTCAGTTTGGGGATTTAAAAACTCGTTCAGGATCTAAATTCACCTGTGTAAGTGGAGCCAATGCAGTCAGCTGATTTCTGTTGTACCTGTTGTACTCATGCCGTCTTCACCTAAAAGGATCCTGCTAAATGACAGAATGGTAAGAGGGTCGAAGACATCATCATGGCTGAGTTAACAAGAGTGTGCGTGTGCAAAGGATGGAAAGAAAAAGGCAGGTATTCAAAAGGGGAAATAAGATCAGGCGAACAAAATGAAAAAGAGAACAGTATCCTGAAGAAAGGAGGGTTGCAAATGTCTTGCGTTGACCACATCACAGTCTTGGTTCCATAGTCGCTCACCAAATACAGACACTGGACAGCCAAGAGTTTCAAGTCCTTGACGAACATTCCATTGGAATGTGTTTATTCTAAGGTATGTGGTAGTCATTCAGCTGTAAACACCATGCTAAAAATAATATAGTGTGACATGTCTTTTGCCACGCTTTCCAGCTATTGTGTCCACACATGAAAAGACACATGCACAATAATCTTAAAGATCAGGTAACTGACTTATTTTCCCTCTAGGGGTAAAACACTGAAATATGATATTTGTAAACTCTGTTCTGAACTTACTGCCCAATAGACAATACAAGTAAAAGTTAACAGAACTGTGCTGTAGACAGAACAGTATTTTACTGACGGCTGTCAAGACTTTGTATTTTCCATACTGAACTGGGTCGTCATTATCAACAGATGGCATGATTTGTAATATTGTATAGGGGTGCTGACAGGAGAATAAAACAAACACTGACAGTTTTAAGGGTCAAGGTCAATGAAGACACTTGCTGTAGTCTGTAATCTTGAGTGGCTTGCTGCACGGGAAGATGCCTGCCTTTTTTGACAGATGTGACAAGTTTCCATACAATAATGCTATTGGTAACCACCAACACGACAGACAGACGGCAGAAAAGAAAATTGAACAAAATTCATCTGAAGCCAAATTTCTGATATAAACCGATAGTACATTTGTGATACAGCCTTGCTACAACACGAGCTTGGACAATGATGAGCATCACGGTCATATCCATACAGAAAGTGACAGTTGATGACAAATATGATGACGATCACTATACCGGCAACAATTCGCGATGTTCTCTTCGTCCACACAGCATTGATTCGATGAGGGCCACACAACACAGAGGCTGCTCTTTGCATGGAGAGGGTCACAAGCATCCATGCCGACAAGGATGGCGTCATGTACCGTATCACTTGCTCCACCTTACATGGCCATGTACCCAGCTCTTTAATTCTTGGTACATCGAATTCTCTGAAAAGCCAGCTATCTAAAGGACCCACCACCAGCATCATCATATCAGAGCACGCCAGAACTTGAAAGAACACACTAGCATTGGATGCGGGAAGGCGATGCATGATCCGAATTATCATAATATTTCCGAAGGTACCAAACACAAGCACAGCAGGGTTACCAAGTCTATAGATTATGTCGTATGCACGTCTGTATGGTCGGTACCGATCATACCCACCCCATGTTTGCATTGTCTAACACACACTTGTACTGACTGGTAAGGACACGGGATTATGGGAGGTAGTTTAATTCACTTCAGGCCTTTGTATGCTGTCATATAACTGGTGTAGCGATTTCACGTTCTGAAATAAAATAAAACACACACGCTGCCACACAGTCAACAATTACGAGGTCCGACACCTTAAATGAAGGAGGGGGAAGTGTCATGTTTGATTATTATAACCATGGAATTTTCATCACCAACAGTTCATATACTGGACTGGTTGATTTGTCTTTCTAGCCAGAGATTTCAATAATCAGACGAAAAGCATGGTACTCTTTTTAGTAACAAACATGACTTTATGGAAGTCTCATTTCGTGTTTTTTCTTGCTTTTTTTTTGTTTGTTTTGTTTTTGTTTTTCTTTAAAAGCGTATTATTTTGTTTCCGTCTGCTTGTTGATTAACGATTCGCTAAAGAAACAGATATGGTGCTTTAATCTTTAGTCCCTAGATGGACTACAGCAGACATAAGGCAGTGCCCTTGACAATGACATTTATTTTCTGGCTGACTCCTTTTCTGTCATTACTCCTTAAGCACAACTTAAGCCAGTCAAACTCTTACCAGTAGCCAACGGAAAAGCTATCTCACAGCTCTGTAATTTGCCTATGACCAAAAATGCTGCATGCAGATATGCTGACAAAGCAGGAATTTCAGTGATCACTCCCCTAGATGAGCAAATTATCCTGAATGAATGAATAACAGTGACCACTATGACGTAGCTGAAAACAAACAACATCAAGGAAACTGTCAGCAAAATGAGCTCCTGGGTAACAAAGTGGAAGAGAGAAGGGGCACTGACAGACGACGTAGCAGACTTTATAACTCCAAATTCACATGTCCGTCTGGGTCACATCAAACCTCTTGTAAAAAAACCCACAAACCCAAACCTTTCCCTTACAGATTTTTGCTTTCTGGGTCAGGCACTCCTAGTCAACCACTGTCTAAGTTTGCACAAGACGCTATTGCTCATCTTACCCATTTTCTACCGTATCGGATCATCGATTCGAAATAAATTCCTGCAGAAGGTGAATCTCATTAACAAGCACTAGAGCCCCTGCCCCTGACAGCCATATTTGCTGCCTGTGACGTGGCAGCCCTTGTCCCCAATGTGGACAACAACATGGGTATTCCAGCTGTTAAAGAAGCTCTGAGAGAGAATCCATCCCCTCTGCAGGTACCAGAAAGTTGCATTGTTGACGGTTTTTAAAATTTGCCCTCGATAACCGTTGCTCAGCCTACATGGATGGAGAGGGAAAGACTGTCTTCGCCAAGCCAAATCATGGTACTGCTATAGGACCCTGCCATGCCTGTGACTTTGTTGACGTATTCATGGGCAGCTTAGACAATAAAGTCATGCAGGATTGCTCAATCCCTTTGCTTTCCTCTCTGGTTGAAACGGAACGGCGCAAAGAGCTTAAATGCCTAGAGGGGGTGAATGGGAATAATAAATGCTTCCCAAAATGAGCCTTCAGCAAGCTTATAGTCTCCAAGGGGGAGACAATCTCCAATGGGGAGGAACTCACTAACATATAAATCCTGGTCAGATACCGGTATTTCGAAAACCTGATTGTTTCTCCTCAGTGACCGCAGAAAGTGGTAACTTGACTCCTCTGCCTTTTCGATTTTAAGAAGAATGCTATCCCAGAAAAAGGCTTGTGTGCAACACCGTAGTTTGTTTGTTGAGTTTAAAAAAAAAAAAAGAAAAAAGAAAAAAAAAAAAAAAAAAAACCCAAAGGTGCCACCCTAAGAAACAAAAGAAAATCATGAAAGAGCATATCAAGCTACATTTTCTTGTGAAAAGTAGAATATATATATATATATATATATATATATATATATATATATATATATATATATATATATATATATATATATAACCTCTTTAGACATAAGTGCTGAGGGCCAGTTCTTGGAATGAGATTGTCTCCCCATTGAAGACTATATGCTTGCTGAAGGCTCATTTTGAGAAGCATGTATTATTCCCCGTTCACCCCACTCAAGCACATACTGTTAGGCCGGATTATCTACCACTGCATATATAAATGCTTATCTCCCCAATTTCTTCGATCTAAGACATAAGAGCAAGCTTTGTTTACAATTGAATATTTCTTGCAGTCGTTGCAACACCACGCTGCTCTGTAAGTTGCTGGAATGGTGCTCGGTTGCTTATCCTTGGAAAAAAAAAAGCTATAAGACTATAAGCTTGCTGAAGACTCATTTGAGAAAGCAATTATTATTCCCAACTCACCCTCTCAAGCACATACTTTTTTTTTATTTGCTGTCCCAGCCTCTGCGGCACATCAGAGGCAGTGCACCCACGCTGCTCATTCTGACACCCCGTCCACAGCCACAGCCCGGTCGGCACCGCCGCAGCCCTGGCACCGACAATCCACAGGGAGCAGTCAATGTCAAGTCGTTAAGAAGGAACCCACCGGAGGAGACACTGCACTGCTGCCGAGTCACTTCGGTGGTGTTCAGTGGCGCCTGTTCTGATCTAACATATGCAGGACACCACCTACTAAGCCCCCTACTGACGACAGTAATTGCTTAGTCGCGCGAAGCCGGCATGAGTGAGCTCTCCCTCCAGAGAGCGCCCACCACGTCCGTCCAACGAAAGTCCCCATGGACCCCGCCGATACCGGTGACCCCGACGGAACCAAACCAAGGTCACAGACGTGGAGAGGACATCGAAATTGAGGTCACCATGAGGGCAGGGCATGAAGGGCCACAGACCTTGAGATGGTTTTGGTTTTTTTTAAAGCTGATCGATGAGGTTGATTAAGATGATGTTATGCATTTCCATTTCGGTCTGAGACTACATGATAGGGCTGTACTCTACGCTTCCTTTCATAATATATCCCGGCGTCAACCAGGCCCGAGAGATACAGGCACCTGGAGTGTTGGTCAGGAAATTTGAGCAACACTCAGAAACACATCCATTAAGTGGATGAAACTCGACTGTGTGGTCCCAGTCTCTTCCCAACTGAGTCCGCAGCAAACTCAACTCTGGGTAGGAGTCGGTGTCTTATATAATACTGTCGCTTATAAAATCGTGTCGCAGCGACAGTATTTCCTGGGAAATACTGCAGCTGGTTCATGAAAAATTATCGCTGAGCGACTTAATTTCATTAAAAAAAATGGTTTAGCGCGACAGGATTTCACGTGAAATGTCCATAAAATCGTGTCGTTGCCTAAAAATAAAATCGTGTCGCAGCGACAGCATTTCACGTAAAAAAAAATTGCTGCCCTAGAAAAGTTGTCTCCCTGAGACAGCATTGCCCGTGAAAAAAACCGACGTCGAAGACATGATCGGTCTCTGCCCCAACTCTACCCCCACCTCCCTCTCTCATGGTTTTACGTATCAGTTGCCCCATTGTCTTTCTGTCTATGATTTTATTTGAGTCTGTTTATCTTCCTGTCGGTTTATCTTTCTGTCTCTATTTGTTTTACTCGCTGATTCTCTCTATGTATCGTCCTCCCTTTATCTGTTTGACTCTCTTTAGTTTTACTCTGTCCATCAACCTGTCAGTTGATTTCTCCCCCCCCCCCCTCTCTCTCTCTCTCTCTCTCTCTCTCTCTCTCTCTCTCTCTGGACGTGCAAGCATGTATGCGTATATGTGGAGAGAGCGCGACGGTGTGTGTGTGTGTGTGGCGGGGGGGGGGGGGGGGGGGGGGGGGGGGGGGGTGGGAGTGCGTGCGTGCGTGCGTGCGTGCGTGCGTGTGTGTGTGTGTGTGTGTGTGTGGACCTTAAAACAACTGCATTCAAGCTCAGATACATTTGTGATTCATTTGTCCATAATCATGCGATCTCTCTCTCCCTCCCTCTCTCTCCCTCCCTCCCTCTCTCTCTCTCTCTCTCTCTCTCTCATTCTCTGTCTCTCTCTCCCTCCCTGCCCTCCCTCTTCCCATTATTTAGTTCCTTTTACGCATGTTATACTCTCTACATTATGTGTCATGTTTCCAATGATATGTACTATGGTCATTACATTACATTTCATGTTCCCCATGTGAATTATTGCATTATATCCTATGTTACCCACGCCTCTTTTTTCTTGTATGACATGGGCAAATGGCTTTATTCGTTGATCTTTGATCGTTGATCCCTGCCTCCCTCTCTCTTCATCTCTCTCTCTCTCTCTCTCTCTCTCTCTCTCTCTCTCTCATATTCTCTCTCTCTCTCTCTCTCTCTCTCTCTCTCTCTCTCTCTCTCTCTCTCTCTCTCTCTCTCTCTCTCTCTAGGATACCCCCGTGTCAGCTATCACTTTACATACCCCACCCACTCTGAACATCTTCTCGTGGGACGATACTCTTTCCCCTAGACAATTTAACAGAACCCTTAAGACTTCTCCCCTCAAACCCTGCAAGTCACACAATAATCTCTTTATAGAAGTGCATGTGCGTGTTTGAGTTTGTTTGTGTATGCCCGCGCATGCACGTTTACGTGTTCCACGTGTGTGTGTGTGTGTGTGTGTGTGTGTGTGTGTGTGTGTGTGTGTGAGAGAGAGAGAGAGAGAGAGAGAGAGAGAGAGGAGAGAGAGAGAGAGAGAGAGAGAGAGAGAGAGAGAGAGTACGTACACATGCATGTACACACGCATGCACACATGTATGCGTGGGCACACACGCACACAAACTCACGCACATGCATTTCCTCACTAATGCAGTTCCTTACAGTACAGGAGGGACACAAACCGTTGAAGGAGGTATGATAGGTCAGAGATGGATGGGGCAGAGAGGAGGTCAAAGCCGAGGGAACAAATCATATAATTACCCCCATAATATTACATTATAGGGTGACAGGGCTATGTGAATGTCAATATGGATAGTCAGGGGAAAACATATAGATAGTCATGGGAAGACAACGAGAAACACGAAATCGTATAATAGCCGCACTCTTTTATTATGGATATCATAATTCATTGCATGCTACAGCCAATTCTTAAAACTCCTTTCCTTCTACCTCAGATGTCTCCGAATTTTTTATTTGGATCTTATTATTTAAAGAAGAAACAAAACAGAAAATGATGATGTGTAGTAGTTCCATGGCATTATAGTATACTTATCACAAGTTGCAGCTTTTGGACTGCTCATTATTAATAGGCCTAAATAGTTTACGACAAACAAAGAGAAATAATTATGACAATGATATTTGAGAAATTTGCGTTATTAGCTATTTAACCGCTTCGGCCTTATTGGACTATGTGACCTTTGTACTTCTTAACTTCGCGCATCACAAAACGAACACACGTCTTTGATCTTGGTCAAAAGGAACTTCATCTTTTGAAAATTTCGGTTCTGTCTTCTACCGCAAGACTTCAGAGGATCAAGACCCAGCTTTGTTGGCAGTGTGTGTGTGTGTGTGTGTGTGTGTGTGTGTGTGTGTGTGTGTGTGTGTGTGTGTGCGCGTACGTGTGTGTGGCATCCACTTGTTTCGAAAAAAAAACAAAAACATATCCAAATTGACGGTGCTTTGAATGTTCCTTTTTGTTTTCAAACATTAATTCGTTGTCTTTTTTTTTTTAAAAGCCATCCAAAACAAAAGATGAACATGATTATATTTAGGCCTTAGGTGCCTTAAAACGAGCGTAATGAAAATAAAAACCATTTTGAACGTTGCGTTCTGCATTTTTTTCTGAGTTGTTTATTTCATTAAACTAGATAAAAGCTTTAGAAAAGAAATGGATGATCCTGTTAACCAAATACTATGTTATTAATTAAATTCAAATCACGGCTTCCTGGGAACTTTGAATGCCTTAAAAGGACTGCAGTAAAACAAAGCCAAATGATGCCTGAAGCTCTCTGCATTATGGCCTCTGATGACTTTTGGGTTACCTGTGACTAAAATGGTTTACTTTGACTCGTTTGTAAATTCATGATTTTAAGTGACATAGAAGCACTGCAATTAAAGCAAGACAGCTGAAACTGTCTGTTCTGCGATTTGGCTTGTATTAGCTTTCAGACTATATTATGTTTGTGTTTCTGTTCTGACAATTAAGGATAATCATTTACTCCTTACGTTTAGTTTACAAATGTGTTGAAAACTCCGGTGCTTTTAAAAAGCTCACACATCTAGATATGACCCACACAGACAAACAAGATTGGTTTGGGTTTATGAATAATGCGTGTCGATTAATATAGGCCCGTGGCCCAATAGTTACCACTCCCTGGTCCATTTAACCCGAAATGATGTCTAAAGTGGGCTTCCTTTTTCTTTAAGACTGTCATGGTTTCTTATATAGAACTTTTTGAAATAAAGATAGCCATTTGATGGCTGTACTATATGAAGCTCTTATGGTAAGCTTTACAAGTAATTAACCTTGAGTGAAGTAGAATTAGTGAAGAGGTAGGGCTGCATTTCTTAGGGGTTCTAACTTACCCAATCTTCCCCTACTTTCGTTGTGCTGAATGTCCTAGGCCTATAATATGATTGAAAAAAAAATAATAATTAAAAAAAAAAAACTCACACATTCCACAGCACACACACACACCACACACACACACACCACACACACACACACACACGCGCGCGCGCGCGCGCGCGCGCGCGCGCGTGTGTATTCACGAACTCACACACACACACACACACACACACACACACACACACACACACACACACACACACACACACTCACACACGCACACGCGTGCGCGCGCGCGCGCGAGCGCGCGCGCGCGCGCGAATGGAAAGTTGACTTTCGTCAAAAACATTTATGATTAAAAAAAAAAAATCACTCGCGACAACTTTTTTATTGCAAGGCAGGCTGCATTATTTTCTGTGATTTTTTAAAGCTCAACCGCGGCGACGGTTTTTCCCGTTGAAAACAAAAATCGTCGCTGTGAAATATTAACGCTGCGACCCATATTCTACAGGAAAATGTTAACTCTAGCAGTGAGATTTCATGTGGAAATGTGTCGCAAGCGACAGCGTTCACTGACTACAATATTTCACAGTGTCCTGTCGCAAAAATCTGTCGCAAAATTTCGAGCGACAGTATTTTATGGACAGCTACAGTATTCTATAGGACATTTTTCGTGAAAAGTTGTCGCTCGACATTTTTTTTCTTCCAGAAAATACTGTAGCTGCAACAAAATTTTACGTGAAATGCTATCGCTGCGATACTATTCCACGGCGACAGTATTATATACGACACCGGTCGGGGAAGAAAAAACCCACATGACTCTGATGGGATTCGAACTCACGACCTCCCAGCCGGGAGTCCGTGACACTAACCACTTCGCCACGGCGGCTGGTTCTCAAGCACATACTGTTAGTTAGGCAGATTAACTGCCACTGCAGATATGAATGCTTATCTCCCTCTATTTCTTCACTCTTAAGACATTTGAGCAAGTTTTGTTTTATAATTGAATATTTCTTGCAGTCTTTGCAACACCACGTTGCTCTGTAAGTTGCTGGAATGGTGCTCGGTTACTTATCCTTGGAATTCATTAGGCAATTATAATTAGTCCCTTGTGGATTCATTCCACCCTCAGCACTTGTGTCTTAAGAGGTTATCTTTTTATATTTTTCACTAGAAAATGTAGCTTGTTTTTGCTCTTTCATGATTTTCTTTTTGCTGCTTTGGTGGCACCTTTGATTTTTTTTTTCTGAAAACTTTACAAAGATACTATGGTATTCCACACCAGCCTTATTCTGGGATAGCATTCTTCTTAAAACCGAAAAGGCAGAGGAGTTAAGTTACCACTTTCCGCGGTCACTGAGGATAAACAATCAGGTTTCGAAATACCGGTATCTGACCAGGAGTTATATGTTAGTGAGCTTTCTCCCCATTGGAGATGGTCTCCCTCTTTTAGAGATATATAAGCTTGCTGAAGATTCGTTTTGAGAAGCATTTATTTATTCCCCATTCACCCACTCAAGCACATACTGTCAGTTAGGCAGAATCATCTACCACTGCAGATATGAAGGCTTACTACCCCCCTATTTCTACAATCTGAGACAGAGCAAGCTTTGTTTATAATTATATATATATATATATATATATATATATATATATATATATATATATATATATATTCAGTTATAAATAAAGCTTGCTCTTATGCCTTAGATTGAAGAAATAAGGGGAGATAAGTATTCATATCTGCACTGGTAGATAATTCGGCCTAACTAACAGTATGTGCTTGAGTGGGTGAATGGGGAATAATAAATGCTTCCCAAAATTAATGATTCTTCAGCAAGCTTATAGTCTCCAGGGAGGAGACAATCTTCAAAAGGGGGGGGGGGGGGGGGGGGGGGGGGGGGGAGGGCGGGGGGGGGAATACACACTAACATATCATAACTCCTGGTCAGATACCAGTATTTCAAAACCTGATTGTTTCCCCTCAGTGACCTCGGAAAGTGGTAACTTGACTCCTTTGTCTTTTCGGTTTTAAGCAGAATGCTATCCCAGAAAACGGCTAGTGTGCAATACCATAGTGTGTTATCCGAGTTTAAAAAAAAAAAACCAAAGGTGCCACCTAAAAAGCAAAAAAAAATCGTGAAACAGCTTGTGTCTTTTTCTTTTGATAGATGGGAGGGAAGTAATACTTTTCTAACTTAGGTAGCTTATCTTTCTTTACATTAAATGACTGGAGGCTTAAGACATGATATTTATGATTTGCAAGATGTTGGACTAAATGTTCATAATTAGAAATTATCGATCTACAGTTCCATTGAAAAACACTAAAGTTCTTTCCTCGTGTCATGTCCTAAAACTAATATTCAAATTATATGAAAGGAAAAAAGAAATCATAATGATCAAAAAGAAAAAAAAAAATGTCAAGAACAATCTTGGTCAGAATGCAACGTATACATGGAGGTGCTTAGACATCAATCAAAATGAACAGAGATAACACAGCAGTTGCATCAGGTGGTTTGGTCGTCGTGGGCCCGTCAATAGGATTCCCAGTCCAGGGCACTGAACGGGATGAACCAACCGGGGGCACGTAGAGCTGGAAAGTCGTAGTATGTTTCCCTGTTGCTCTGTGTCGTCGTCGGCAGGGCCACTTTGGGTTCTCCTACATCAGACTCCTCAGGTGCCATCCAATGTTTCCTGCAAGCAGGCTAGAGCACTTTTTTGAAAGGTGAATTTTACCATGAAGGTAGTCAAGTCTTATCATTAACAATGAAACTGATGATTTGACTTCAAAGAGGTCAGACGTGATCTTTGCATTGAACAGCTGTCTGTTCCCTTCTAATTTCTTGTCCAGCACTGCTGTTGCTTAGCTGATAACTAACTTCACTTTCTGGTCTTTTTCCACAACTGATTTCATTGTCTTATTCACTTCTTCTGCCTCTTCTGCTTTCACGTTATTGACTCCACAATGTACTACGACACAGTCAGGCATTTCCTCCATATCAATCTCTTCTAAGCATTGTTTGACAGCTGTTATATTGTGCAGTTTAAGCTTGGAGACCTTGAAATCATAGGAATACCAAGTCGTTTCCTTTAACTCCATTTGCAACAAAATCATGGATGACGAGAAGTACAGTTGGATAGCCCTTGCCTTTGTCTACTTTTACATTTTTTTTCTAGATTCTCTGTGATCTTTTCTATTGCTCTCAGGCACTTTGACATCATCCTTCCTTGCGTAATTCGATCTTCCGTCCTGTTGACTAGTAGGATTGACGTCGTTATTTGCTTTCGGTCTGGTCTTAGGCACAGATTTTTGACCAGTTTCACAATGATCTGCTTTATTTTTCGTAGACGGGGGTTTAGTTTGAGAGGGATTGCTCCCTGAATCTGAAAAACAACTACTTGAGCGCAAGTTGCTGTGCCTGGAAGGCATGTTTCTGTCTGTGTGGCAGTGGTCACCAAAGTAACTTGTGGTTTGATGTTTTCGACAGAATTTTTTTTTGAGAAACCACGGCATTCTCCAGCATTTCAATGCGTTTGCAAAGAGACAAAATCACTTCTTTCGCGTCGAGAGAAGTGAAATCATGGCTACCATTAGTACAACCTCCTTGTTTTCTGTTGAAGGGTTTCTAGTAAGCTGAAGAGTTGGATTCTGTGTAGACAAGTTGCTCGAAGTTCCAGGGTGTTCTCGCTGCTGGGTTTCAACATTTTCTTTTAAAGCCGATAATATCCGATGGACATGGTAGACAACTTCTGAGTTCTTGGTACTCTGCTGCTAGGTATCGTTTGCCTCCCACTAAATCTTCTTTTCATTTTCCCATTTCTTGGCCCAAGAAACGGCCACCGTGGTAGATTAGTTGCTGCATGTGTCCACCATCTTGAATTTCGTCGTGTGTGTGTGTGTGTGTGTGTGTGTGTGTGTGTGTGTGTGTGTGTGTGTGTGTGTGTGTGTCTATCCGTCCATCCATCTGTGGTCAAAGTGTGTTCCAGTAGCTCCAGACAAAACCACTGGGCCGATCTTTCTGAAAATTTGTAGGTTTTTTTTTTTTTTTTTTTTTTTTGTTTTTTTTTGTAGCAACCTCTGCGCCACATCAGAGGCACTGCACCCACGCCGCTCATTCCGACACTCCGTCCACAGTCCCACAGCCCGGTCAGCCCCGATGCAGCCCTGACACCAGCAATCCACAGGGAGCAGTCAACGTCAAGTCGTCAAGAGGCAATCCACTGAAGCAGACACTGCACTGCTGCCAAGTCACTTCGGTGGTATTCAGTAGCGCCTGTTCTGATCTGACATACACAGGACACCACCTACTAAGCCCCCTACTGACGACAATAATGCTTAGTCGCGGAGCTGGCGTGAGTGAGCTCTCCCTCTGTAGGGCACCACCACGTCCGTCCAACGACAGCCCCCATGGACTCGCCGATACCGGTGACCAGACGGAACCAAACCAAGGTCACAGACGTGGAGAGGACATCGAAACTGAGGTCACCATGAGAGCAGGGCATGAAGGGCCACAGATTTTGAGACATTTTTTTTTTGCTGATCGATGATGAGAATGAGGATGATTAAGACAATGCGACGGATTTCCATTTCGGTCTGAGACTATATAACTGGGTTGCACTCTCTACGCTTCCTTTCATAATATATCCTGGCGTCAACCAGGCCCGAGAGAGATACAGGCACCTGCAGTGTTGGTCAGGAAATTTGAGCAACACTCTCAGAAACGCATCCATTAAGTGTATGAAACTCGACTGTGTGGTCCCAGTCTTCTAAACCCCAAACTCAACTCACTCTGGGTACGAGCCGGTCGGGGCAGAAAAACCCACGTGACTCTGATGGGATTTGAACCCACGACCTCCCAGCCGGGAGTCCGCGACGCTAACCACTTCGCCAGAGCGGCTGGTAAATTTGTAGGTATGTTCATTATAGGTCACGGGTGATGCCTGGTGTGTTATTTTATCATTATGGCCGTATTTGACGGCCCATAACGGCAATAATGGCTTTCCTTCTTAATGGGATATCTCAGAAAGTACAGGGCCGATCTCTCTGAAAATTTGTAGGCATGTTCATTGTGGTCACGGATCATGCCCGATGTGTTATTTAACCGTTCAAATCGTAACGAACGGCTATGACGGCCCATACGTTTTTTTTCTTTTTTATGGAGTATCTCAGAAAGTACTTGACCGATCTTTCTAAAAATTTGTAGGTATGCTCCTTATGGGTCACAGATCATGCCTGATGTGTTATTTCACCGTTATAGCCTTTATTAATGGACATAACGGCCCATAACGGTTTTCATTCTTTATGTAATATCTCATAAAGTACTTGGCAGATCTCTTTCTGAAAATCTGTAGGCATGTTCATAAAGGGTCACGGATCATGCGCGGTGTGTTATTGTACCGTTATCGGCCTTACTAACGGCTATAACGGCCAATAACGGCTTTTTTCGTTTTATATGGAATATCTTAGAAAGTACTAGGCTGATCTTTCTGAAAATTTGTAGGTATGTTCATTATGGGTCAAGGATCATGCCCGGTGTTTTATGTTAACGTTATAGCTGTGACTAACGGCTATAGGAGCCCATAACAGTTTTCTTCTTTATGGAAAATCTCAGGAAGTGTTTGGCCGATCTTTCTAAAAAAAAATTTGAAAGTATGTTCATTATGGGTCACAGATAATGGCTATAACGGGTCAAAACGGTTTTTTTCCTCTTTATGGAATATCTCACGCGTATTCAAGATAAACTGGGTCTACGTGTATATGCTTTGCATCTTGTTTGTTTCGGGATGTTTCCGAGACAGTGAGCATTTGAACCCTTGACTGCTGAATATTGAATGGAGGTTAGTTTCTTTAAATGAGAAGGAGAGTAGTTACACTTTGAGGTGGAGTTTAAAAGTGCGACTTCTTCGTCTTGATGAAAGGTAGTGTCGCCTGTGAAAAAGAAGACAAGACAGACAGGGGCACTCGATGACATGACCTGTCTGCCCCG
>JADBJO010005843.1:67500-71526 GCA_016801955.1 Conus betulinus
GGGATCTGAACAAGCGCGAATGGAAAACATGATGAACTTTGTGCACAATGATGACACTGATGATGATGAGAAAGAGACTGGCTGGCGTGTGTCAAAGGATCTTGTTGTAAATAACTTTGGTAGATCACTGTTGGATTTTTGCTTCTTATTTGATCTGAGTATTGTTAATGGATCTTGTATTAATGATTTGAATGGTGAATTTACATTTGTGTCTCCCAGGGAAGTAGTGTCATTGACTATTTTATAGTCTCAGATGAACTGTTAGACAAGTGCGAGTTAAAAGTTGGTGACAGGCTATATTCCTGGCATCTGCCAGTTGAACTAGCTTGGAGAAACTGTGTGTATGAAGATAGTGCTCCCCAGCTACCACAGTGTGAACATAAAGAAGAAAAGATAGTATGGTCTGACGAGCACAGCGGAATATATAAAGAAGAGTTAGAGTCTGATGAATTTAAAGAGTGTTTAAACACAGCACAACGACATCTCGCTACTGATGTTAACAGAGCCATAGAATGTTTAGTAAATGCAATGTATGCGGCTGCAGCATGTATGGTTAGGAGAGTTGGGAGAAATAAAAAACAATTTAACGACTGGTTTGACATTGAGTGTGAACAAAAGAAAAAAATAGTCGTCCGGCTTCTTAGGTCTTATCGGAGAGCTAGATCACCTGAATATAAAGCATTGCAGAAAGATGCCTATGTAAAAGAAAGAAAAGAATATTCTCAGATGAAAAAGAGAGAAGAAGAGAGAGTATGATGAAACTAGAATTAGAAAGCTCAAAGAGTCAATCAAGGATCCGAAACTTTTCTGGGCAACTATAAGAGCTGTTAATAGGAAGATGATGATTTTTAATGACATAAGCCATCAACAGTGGTATGATCATTTCTTCAATGTCTTCAATAGTTTCGAAAGTACATCAGTACATGAAACTGTTGAACATGAAGAACTAGAGGAGGAAGAAAACGAAGAGGCATTGTTTCACGATCCAATTACTAAACAAGAAGTAGCTGATGCGATAAAAAATCTGAAAAGTGAAAAAAGTGGAGGTACAGACAAAATTGTAGGTGAATGTTTAAACATTCAAATATGAAAATGGTGGACTTTCTAGTCAAATTGTTTAACACTATTTTTGATAGTGGAATGTTCCCCCAAGAGTGGTGCAAGTCTATAATAATACCAATTCATAAAAAGGGTGACGCAAATAACCCGGATAATTATAGAGGTAGTAGCTTAACTAACGTTATAGGTAAAATCTATACAAGCATTTTAAATAAAAGATTAACTAAATGGGGGCAGGAAAGGGAAGCAATAATTAGAAGAACAAGCAGGTTTTAGGAAAGGCTACAGCACCATAGACCACATTTTCACTTTATATGCACTTGTTCAGAAGTATCTACTCCAAAATGCTAAATTATATGTCGTTTTTTGTTGACTTTAAGAAAGCTTTCGACTCTGTAAACAGGAACATCCTCTGGAATATTTTGAGAGAAAAAATTGGCATTAAAGGGAAAATGTACAAGGCTCTTAGTGGAGTGTATGTTTCGGTAGTGGCTTCCGTGCGCGATAAAGGCGAATATTCAGATAATTTCAATTGTCCTCGTGGCGTTAAACAGGGATGCCTACTAAGCCCTCAGCTGTTCTCATTCTTTATAAACGAACTAGCGATAGAAATTACAAAAAACGGCAGGCACGGTATTCAAATGATACCTGGTACAGTCGAAATCTTCCTGATGTTGTTTGCAGATGATGTTATTTTACTTTCTGATACCACCGTTGGTCTACAGAACCAGTTGACCACTCTCAAAGAGGAAGCAGACCGATTACAGTTAACTGTTAACCTAGATAAAACAAACATTATGGTCTTTAGAATGGGGGGTCATCTTTCCAGACATGAAAAATGGTGGTACGGTAGTGAAGAAGTAAGAGTGACAAAGTTACAAATATCTTGGATTAACATTCACAACTAAGCTAAGTCTTAATGCAGGACTGACAGAAGTGTGTAGAAAAGGGAAAAAGGGCGTGATTGAAATTCTTAAGTCATTAAGGAAGTTGAATTCCATTGAACCATCAATATTTTGGAAACTTTTTGACACTCAGATTACTCCCATATTAACGTATGCAGCGGAAGTGTGGGGTACTCTTGACATCAACCAAATTGAAAAGGTACACACATTTGCAATTAAACGTTTCATAAATGTCCCATTACATTCTTCTAACAAAATGGTTTACGCAGAGTCGGGGAGATATCCCTTATATATGCACTTATATTAAATGTATTAAGTATTGGCTAAACTTCTGAAATTACCACAAACAAGACTGTGTAAGCAGGCATACAAAATGTTATTACAACAACATGAGAATGGGAAGTTTAACTGGGTGTCCAAAGTAAAGAAATTCTTGACGGAAAACGGGTTTGGTGTTGTTTGGGTTAAGTCAAGAAGTAGGGAACGATAAACTGTTCATTTCTGAATTGAAAGATAGACTGGTGTGTATGTTTCAACAAAACTGGCATTCTAATATGGAAGGAAATGATAAATATGAAATGTTTCTTTCATTCAACAGCAACCTGCAAGCTGAAAAGTACCTATCAGTAGTAACAGATAGATGGCATAGAACTGTACTTGCACGTTTTCGAACCAGAACCTTGGGTCTACATGCAAACAAAATATGGTTCATGCCTGGCACAACAGCAGTTAATAACTGTCCAGTATGTAAGTCAAATGACAATGAAGACGAGTGCCACTTCTTATTCCACTGCGAAGCTTACAGACAAATCCGCGAAAAATGTAGTTTGTTTCAGTTGCCTTTTGTAAAAAGCCACAATCTAGCCCGTGTGCTGACATTGGAAAATGAATTGTTGATCAAATCTCTAGCAAAATACATTGCCGAAGCATGTAAAATTAGGAAAAAGTGCCCAGCGGTCATTGGTTATGTGATTATGAATGTAATTTACTTGAATGTACATGCGTGTGTGGGTGTATGTGTATGTATGTATATGTATGCATATGGGTATATGCGTAGTTGTCCTCCCCCGCTCTCCCTCTAACCCCCCCCCCCCCCCTTCCCTTCTTTCTTTCTTCTTTCCTCCCCTTCTTGCTTAGTCCTCTCTCCCGCTCTCCTCTCTCTCTCTCGACCTCTCCTCGATCATCTTGGCGACGCTCTATCTCGTCTCTCTGCTAAGTCTTTCACCATTTTTCTCTCCTCTCTCTGTGGTTACTAAATCTTCTTCTCTCCTCTCCCACCTCTCTCTCTCCTCTCTCTCCTTCCTCTTCTCCTCTCCTCTCTCTCTCTCTCTCGGGGATTTACTAAAACTGTATTCATTTGGTACAGCTGTGGTTTGGTTAAAGCTCCACCAAAATGTTGCTTAGTTGATATCTGTTGTGGCGTGAGACCGAGTATTGACTTAAGATTTTTTGCAGATAAAGTCTATATAGTGCCGCTGGCCCCTCTGAACATCTCGATTTCCGGCCACGTTTGTGGTTCCTTTGTGCCGGTATTTGTGGCTTTTTATGATGGAAAGGGCCAGAAAATCGAGCCGACATGAGAGAGAAAAAAACAGTGAAACTCAAAGAGTTGTGGATGGTGGTCATTTTTTATTTCCTCCTGTCGCTCCTTGCTCTGGGCTGGCTGGTGCAATTTTTTCTTTTTTTAATTAATGTGCTGTGTGGCAATGTGGAGCAGAAACCAGGACCCCCCGAAGAGAGTTCCCTGTGACAGACCATTCCTGTCTAGAGGAAGACCACAGGGATAGCGTGGACAAGCCCCGTACTTCATCCAGCACACCGGGAACTACGCCAGCCACCCAGCATCCCTCAAAATCTGGATGGAATGTCCATGCTTCAAACTTTTGGAATACGAAGTTCGATGAGATGAAAGGCCACACATGAAGGATGCGGGGACTGGGTATGCTGCACTGCATGGAGGAAATGAAAATCCTTGAGACAGGAGGTTGGTGACGGAGCATGCGTCGGGGGGAAAACGAAGACCCTCTGAAACAGGCAATGACGTCCTAAGAAAAGAATGGAT
>JADBJO010005843.1:71832-74332 GCA_016801955.1 Conus betulinus
GAAGTTTTCGCAACTGGGGTTACCGTAAAACTGAACAAGCAGACAAATTTGAACATCATTTCTGTTTACTATCCCAGTGGCCCAAAGGCAGATAATACAGACTGGTTAAAAAACCTTCCTTTGTCAAACAACAAATGGTAATACTGGGAGATTTCAATGCGCATGCACCATTTTGGGAAGATGGTTGCACCACTATAACTTGCAACCGTTTAGTTGAAAAATATGTTGACTCCAAATTGGGTATTATTAAAACGACGGTAGTAGTATTACCAGACTGCCAGATATTTCCACTCATAAACCTACTTCTATTGATTTATCTTTAATTTCTCCGGAGTTGGCAGTAAACTCGGTATGGTCAACAGAGGATGATACTTTGGGCAGTGATCATTTCCAATCATCATACAGTTAAAAAAGGAGCATATTGAAAATGAAGAAGATGGAAATGAAGATAGTATCCCAAAGTTTTCATATAAAAATGCAAATTGGTCTCTGTATGAATCGATCTTGTCCAATATACATTTCCGTAACATGAAAAATGAAGGTATAGATGCATATTATACAGAGTTTTTGTCGACATGTCTTACAGGCTGCGGAAAAATCTATTCCTATTTGTAAAGATGCCCAACAGTGGAAATATGTTGGTAATTCATGGTGGAATTTAGATTGTGCAATAGCTGTAGCTCTTAAAAAAGAAGCTTTTAAAGCTTGGCTGAAAGTGAGAAACAGATGAAAATTTCCTAGCTATGAAACATGCCAAAAATAACAGTAACAGAGTCGTTGCCCGAGCGAAAAGAATACATTTCTCAGAATTTTGTAGATCCAAAATATCGGAATCAAAAGATATCCATAAGGTTTGGAAAATGGTTAAAAAAAATTGAAAAATGGTTATTGCTTGCAACAGTACCCTATTAAGTTAGATAATAATGCTCTTCCATCCTCACAGGAGAAAGCTGAGGCATTCGTCAAAATATTTTCAGAAAATAACTTGCTGTCTAGTCTCAGTCCATCTATCAGGTGTTTTAGAGAGGAGAAAGAAAAAAACGAACTATCTACCAGGATCCACCACCAAATCATTCCCATTATTTAAACGTTCCTATTACATATGATGAAATTTTATGAGACGTTAGAATCTTTTTATTCAAATTCAAGCGCTGCTGGCCTAGATGGTATATCCTATCAAACTGTTATATACCACTTGCCTTCATATTGGAAACGATTACTGCATTCATTTTACCAAAAATGTTGGTTTAATGGAACTCTCCCAAGTATCTGGAAGAGATCTGTTGTAGTCCCAGATCCAAAACAAGGTAAGCCCAGGTCAGACAATGGTAGCTACAGGCCAATAGCACTAACCTCATGTTGGGAAAGTTGTTAGAAAAGATTATCCAAAAGACGTCTTTTATATTTTTTGTGAAAAAGAAAGTATATAATCCCAGTGAATCAAGCAGGATTTCGTAAAGGTCGATGTACAATAGATCATTTGGTGAAACTTACAAGTCAAATTTAAAAAGCAGTTTGCTAGACGGAAAAGCACACTTTACTACCTTTTTTGATATCAGAAAAAAGCGGTATGATAGTATCTGGCACGCTAGACTACTTTATAAATTGAAAGAAAAAGGAATTAATGGAACGATGTTTCAATACTTTAAAAGTTTTTTTTTTTTATCGCAGAGATCCATATGTACAAGAATAGGGAAGGTTTACTCGTCATTTCAGAGCATTGATATCGGAATTCCACAGGGTTCTATTATAGCCCCCATGTTGTTTAACATTCTGTTTATGATCTTCCAAAGATATTATCAAAAAAATGTGAGTTTAGTACAATATGCTGATGACATTGCTATGTGGATAAATACAAATATTCGAAAGCATACTGGCAAGAGAGTTACGAATCACATACAGAAGATATATCAGTTAGAAATAGATAAATTAAACAACTTTATGGAAAATAATGGGGCTTTCTCTCTCAGGTGAAAAAAACACAATTAATGTTTTTCAATAATGGAGACAATCCACTGTATTTGCCAAGCTTCAAATTGAATGGATCTGAATTGCATACTCACAAACATAAAAATTTCTGGGTGTGAATTTAACCCCTAAACTTAACTGGCGTTTTTACATTGAAAGCTTGATAACTAAAACAAGGAAACGTTTAAACTTATTGAAAATTATTTTGTACTCAGCCGTGGGCTCAAGATACAAAAACCCTCCTGCACCTAGCTGTTTCTCTAATAAGATCAAAACTAGTGTACGGACAAGAAGTTTTTATTTTTCAGCTCCTCAAAGTCTACTGAAAAAAAATTGCAAAGTATAGACAGCAAAGCTATCAAATTAGCGCTTGGTGTCCCAGTGCACAAACACATTGAAGGTGTACAAAGAAATTGATATGCTATCACTGTCAGATCAACGTAGATTAGCTGTGGCCAAATATATTGCAAGAAGTCTTTCAGTACCTAATTCAGTCGAAAACGAAGTGTTGATGGATTCAAATGTTGAATAT
>JADBJO010005843.1:79332-89332 GCA_016801955.1 Conus betulinus
AATAACATTGTATACCAAGCTACTGTGACATCAGGAAATGAAAAAGAAACATACATAGGAATCACTGAAAACCATTTCAAAACCAGATATGCAAACCACAAAAAACAGTCATTCAATAAAAAAAAAAATACAAAAACCAAACAGAACTGAGCAAATACATTTGGAGACTCCCAGATAAAAAAGTAAACTAAACATATCCTGGAAAATCATAAAAAGGGCATCACATCACCATACAATAATATTTCAAAAAGATGCAACCTATGCTTAACAGTAAAATGGTTTATACTTTCCAAACCACATCTAGCAACTCTAAACACCAAAATAGAAATAGTAAACAACTGCAGGCACAAATGGAAATCGTTGTTAGCAAAACACTCTGAACCACAAATAACTTGAGAACCGAGCTACACATGCAGCCAACCCGCACGTGCAAATACAATGTGTAAACAAAAAATTGAAATACACGTGCAGCCAACTCGCACATCAGGCTATATAACATCGGCAGTGAATGATACTAAACCATCCTGAAGAGAGCGAGCGCTCGAAACAGAGATCTGTAGTTTAAAACTTCCTTTTAATACCTTATTTTAAAACAGATGTTGCTCCCCAAGGGTTGAAAATATATATATATATACATACATATATATATATATATATATATATATATATATATATATATATATATATATATATATATATATATATATATATATATATATATATAGAATAGTACTAAAACACTAAAACGCCTAATAAAATTTCAAAGTGCTCAACCCCTTGGGGTTTTTAAAACTTCCTTTTACCATACTATTTTAACAAATATATATATATATATATATATATATATATATATATATATATATATATATATATGTTGCAGTTGCTATTAACCAACAATCAAACAAAGAAACAAACATATATCCATAGGGAGAACAGCTGGATACACTATGCCTTCTATGCAAGAACATATTTACAGAGCACAAGTCCAAAGACGTGGTCATTGTGCAAGAATGTAAAGGACATCGATGTGTTAAGAATGTTTTTGTTTTGTTGTTTTTTTTGACTTGACTGAATAGATAAGAATTCATCAGTTCGTTCAGGGACTTTCTTGTGATTGAATAGTAAAAAAGAACACATCAATTCGTTCAGGAACTTTCCTGTGATTGAATAGATAAGCTTAGATCAATTCGTTCAGGAACTTTCCTGTGCTAGCACCATGGAGGTCATGTTTAACGACTTCATCCCAGATAGTGAAACTGGTCTCTGTGAGAGCTAGCTTGTCTGGCAGCCTGAATGAAAGGGGTGATGATTCGCACTTGTCATAGCCATTGAGAGAAGCTGAGATGGAAGGGGAAGTTTCATACACAGGCAAATTGTGTTGTGAGTGGTGTGCAGCCTATTTCACGTTGACACCATCACAGTCTTCTTTACACGTTAGTTCATTTATAAAAAATGAAAACTTTAGCGGACTCAGTAAAACACCCCTGCTTCTCACGCCTTGTGGACAATGAAAATAATCGGAGTATAAGCTTTTGCCTCTTACACGGGCTATAAGCTGAACTATAATATACTTTATTGACCTATACAATTCATCTTGAAGACCAGACCTTTTTTTTTTTTTTTTTTTAGTATATCCCAGTAGAAAGAAACTCGTGGAGAGCGCGTGGCAGCAGAGAGTCCTCAGAAGAGAAGCCCCCTTCAAGCAAGTGTTTCGGCCCTTAACTCCTGACATCTAGGGGGGTTGGGCCACACCCGGTTCATGACTCCGGATGTCCCTCTGCTGCCCTTTTTTTCCCATCTCGGGATGAGCCATGGCTGGGATTCGAACCCATGCCTTCTGGACATGCTCATTTTCCACTTAATGACTCGCTCACTAACCACTGAGCCACTGGGACACCTGATATTTGTAGGAAATTTAAGCCTTATGAAGTTCATTTTTGTTCCTCCTTGACCAGATCTAACTTGATCACCTCTTTGCTGCTTCTGCCATTACTTTCAGGGCTCTGGTTTTTTTTTTCCTCCCTGCAACTGAGAGCTGTTTCATGAGGCTGTATGCAGACGTTCCTACAAACCCCCTAGCTCCAATTTCTGCTGTGAGGACTTTGACCTGATAGCCTTCTCTCCTCAGGCTGTTTGCCAGATCAGCATACTTTTCATTCTTGTAGATTTGAGCTGCCTCCATTCTGTTCTCATATGGCACCATGAGCTCGATCATGATCAGCTGCTTGGTTGACTGAGAGTGGATTACTATGTCTGGTCTCATGCCACTCTTGCTGATGATCTCTGGGTGACTCTTCCATTCTGGGAGGTCTGCAGTGCACTCCCAGTCATCTGCCCCGTCCAGCAGACTCTGCCTGCATGTTCCGAGTGGCACTGTTGTTCTTGGCCATGATTCGCTGCCTCCTGCCGTGAAGAATGTTGCCGGTGCTTTTGGAGTCCTGATTTTCCCTTTTGTGGTGTTGGTACTAGCCCAGACTACTTGTACAATCTCTTTGAGCACTTGGTTGTGCCTCCATGTGTACCTTCCTTGAGCCAGGGCTACTTTACATGAGCTAAGGACATGCTCCACTGTTTGTTTTCCATGGCAGAGGGGGCATGAAGGATCGTCTGTCTTTTTTTTTTCACTTCACCAGGTTTGCATTTGAGGGCAGAAGGTCATATGCAGATCTGACAATGAAGCGGATCCTGAGAGGGGCCATGTGCCAAATGTCATTCCAAGTGAGACTTCTTTGGAGTGCACTCTCCCACGTTGTCCATTGCCCTTGCTGGCTCTGCTGGACTGCTTTTGGAGTCTTTTTTGTCTTCTTTTTTCATCTCCAGAATCATCATGTCTCTTTTTGGCTTTTCTTTGGCCTTTGACCACCATTCAGTTTTGGTCACCCCCAGTCCTTGTCTGTTGGCCTGTGTGTGTCCTGTTATTTCTCTGATCTTGAGACTTTCTTTTGCAGAATCCATCGCCTCTTGAACTTTCCATTTTCTGCCTGTCTTCAGCTGGGGCTTGATTGCTTCTACCACCTTGTCTCCTGAGTCCTCCAGCATGCTTTGAAGTCTGATCTTCCCTGCTTTGTATTCCTCCAGGATGATTTCAGTGGCAGTTTCAGCTTTGCTTGGCGACAGTACAGCGCTATGTCAGTCAGACAGGGTGGGACACCAAGCCATTTCCTTGTGAACTTGTTGATTTTGGATTCCATTGCCTCCACTATGCTGGTGCAGATGTCGTATATCATCAGAGGCCATAGGAGCTTTGGTATCAGCATGAACTGCAGACACCAGACCTTGTATTGCCCAGGGAGCCCACACTGGTCAATGGTCTCCAAGCCTTCTTCCAACATCTGTTTGGTTTCTTTTGCTCTTTGTGTGTCTTTCAGCGTATCATCATACCATCTTCCAAGGCTCTTGACTGGCTCTTATGAAACTGTTGGAATGGCCTGGTTGGCAACACTGAAGACCACAGATTCGGCCACTTTTCTTTTCCTCAGTGAGAGACTCCATGATTTCTTTGGCTTGAACTTCATTCTGGATGAGGCAACTATGTCATCCAGCCTCTCCAGCACATGACGTGTCTCGTCTTCTCTGGATGAAATCACTGTAGTGTCATCCATGAAGGCCTTGAGAGGGGGCATCTTGTATCTATCACCAAGGTCTGTTTGTCTTGCGTTGCTTGTTGCTGCTTTCAAGACGACTTCCATTGCCAACACGAACAGTATTGGGGAAATTGCACAGCCCATTGCAATGCCCACTTCCAAGTTGATCCAATCTGTTGTGTGCTCCTTGGTAGAGAAGAAGCGCATTGAGAAGCCATTGAAGTACTTCTTGAGCATGTCGCGGATATTCTTTGGCACATGGCACATCTCAAGAGCCAACTGTATCATCTCATGGGGTACAGATCCATATGCGTTTGCCAGATCAAGCCACACTACGTCCAGGTCTCTCTTTTCTGTTTTTTTGCTCTTTGGATTGCGTTCCAGATCATTGTGGCGTGTTCTACACAGCCAACCACGCCTGGGATGCCACCTTTCTGGACTGACACATCCAAGTACTTGTTCCATGAGGTACTTGGTCAGCCTTGCTGCCATGACAGAGAGAAGAAGATTTTCCCTTCGACGTTCAGTAGTAATATTGGCCTGAACTGGCCACAAAATATCTCTATTAAATGTATCGAAAGCCTTCTGGAAGTCAATAAAAGCAACGTACAATTTTCTGTTACTTAATAGGTATTTTTGAACCAATATATAAGGTAAATATGTGATCCATAGTACTATAATCTTTTCTAAACCCTACCTGCTCTTCAATAACTTTTTCTTCCCTTTCGGCCCACGCACTTAATCTTTTATTTAAAATGGAAGTATAAAAATGGAAGTATAAACTTTGCTCACAGCATTAGTCAAGGCTACCCCTCGATAATTGTCTTGATTATGAATCTCCTCTTTTGAAGATCGGAACAATTACAGATTTGGACTTCCCTTTGAAAATAACAAGAATTAAAAAGTTGTGTGGACAGAATTCGAGATAATCAATGATACTGTCAGCAGCATGTTTTAGCACTTCACTCACAATTTTGTCTGGACCAGCACTCTTTCACATACAAGTTTCTAATGCCATTCTTAGTTTCCCTCCGTCAAAGAAAAGCTCTTGATGTTCTGTATCTAGTCGTCAGAAAAGCTCTTGATGTTCTTGATCTTCGAGAGAGAGAGAGAGAGAGAGAGAGAGAGAGAGAGAGAGAGAGAGCAGAGAGAGAGAGCAGACTTGCGTGATATACATGCTTGCGTGAGTGTATAAATGCATGCATGTGTGTGTGGAGGGGGGGGGGGGGAGGAGGGAGGGGAGGGGGGGGGAGAGCATGAGCTGGACAGTGTTGTAGTATGTATTCTGGGTCTGAGATCCAGTGCCATATGGACATTTGTCTGAATGTGCAATTTTAGTTCGGCTGAAGTGACTCTGTAGTCGTCGGTAGCTAGATCCCAGTCTGAAGCTAATTTTCTGCTGGTATTTTGGAACTGATGGATTACATCAACACCACCGTCTACACCCAGGCTTCTCTTCCACTGGTTTTGGTATTGTTTGCAGATGGTAGTCTTGGCCTCTGTTGGATGAAGATGCCTGCTCCTCCATTCTTCACAGGGCCCTTTGAGGATCCATCCATGCACACGTGCGTCCAATCACTGAGGTTGTTCTGTTCATCGCAAGTGTCAAAGCTTTCAGCAAGTGAGGGGCTTGATAATCCTTCCTGTCTATGCCATGAACTTCTCTGTGATGACTGAGACTTCTTCTAAGAAGTCGTCTGGCTCCTCAAGGTCAAAAAGTATTTCCATTTTGGTTGGGAACGTAGGAAGCAGGTTTTCACTTGGCTGCTTGGACTTTTGAAGAGGTGGCAGACACTGTTCCGCACCAGCCTGTTCTTGGTGGAATTCTTTAGTTTGGTATGCTCTGTGTAGGAGCTTCTCTCTGTGGATGTAGATTTCTCCTTACGTCTCTCTTCAAGGGACTTGTGCACTAGTCTTTTTTTTTTCTGGACAAGTGTTGTTTTCATCCCGCTCGTGATCAACCGTAGTGCTGGGTTTTGAATTCTGCTCAAGCGACTTGTGTTGGTTTTAATGCCGTCACCAAGCAGTGCTGCTGTACCCCTGGGTCGGTCTGGCAATACCTTATAAATCTTCTGCAATGTGTTGCTGTTGGTTCCTCAACAGGTTCAAGGCATCTTCCTCATTATGGCGAGCCTTATGGGTGCTTACTTTTCAATGTCCTTGAGATGAAGGTTGCCGTCCAAACCCCACTTCAAACTTCAAATGGGACTGTGCCCCTTCTTGAATTATTATGGTTATCGTTATGGTTAAGGGTATGGCTATGATTCACTGTCTGTCTGTCTGTCTGTCTGTCTGTTTGTCTCTCTCTCTCTCTCTCTCTCTCTCTCTCTCTCTCTCTCTCTCTCTCTCTCTCTCACACACACACACACACACACACACACACACACACACACACACACACACACACACACACACACACACACACACACACACCTTTAAAAGCAAGTTACAATGAAATAGGGAAATTGCTCGGCAATGTGTCTGTTCCCATTTAGAGTATGTCTTTTAGTATTCAGACTAAAAGTATTGCTAAAGATCACCTTCTATGACAGCTCCCTTCTCCCCTATTTCCTTCACACATGATAGCTTAAAAACTGAATGAACATGTTCTGAAACTCTGCTCTGAGCATGCAACCTGTTATACATGACTAGTAGAAGTTGACAGCGCTATTGAAGTGTCATAAGACACGACCGGTGCTTGGTATATTTCCCCCATACTGAGTTGTGTCTTCACTATTAGCTATTTCACTGATATAGATGTTGTCAGGAGAATGAAAGAAAGGCTGATCAATATAAAAGTCACAGTCATTATTAAGGCATCCCGTAGTCTGGAATTTTTCTCTGGAATTCTCTGTTTCTTGTTGTACAGGAAGACGTCTCGCCTTTCTAAGATTCTCTTTAAGGTGTGCGCGTGCGCTGGCGCGCGCGCGCGTGTATTTGTATGTGTGCATGCATGTGTGTGTGTGTGCGTGCGTGCGTGCGTGCGTGCTGTGTGTGTGTGTGTGTGTGTGTGTGTGTGTGTGTGTGTGTGTGTGTGTGTGTGAGAGAGAGAGAGAGAGAGAGAGAGAGAGAGAGAGAGAGAGAGAGAGAGAGAGCTTAAAAATGGACACTGAAGTACTTTGTAAATCGTAGTGAATTTTTTTTTCTTTTCAAAATCTTCTGAGCATTCTCAAATACATGTTCTATCTGTAAAACCTGCCCTGTTTATGCAACAACAAGTCAAAGAACTGCCCAGGGTAGAATTGGGCAGATAGAGGTTTATAAAATCATAAACATCAATGCGTGAAAAAAAAAAACTTAACAAAAGACGTGTACTAATCTACCAGCTGCTTACCTGAAAGGGTAAAGCTGATAAAATTAGCAGCCAGGTTGAGAGGGCGCAATGTTGGTAGTGTTTCGTTCAGTAGCTTCAAGGTGATTGCTAGCAGCATCAAACGAATCAAACGAAATGCAAACAGGATGCTACGTATGTCGAGATGTAGGAAACAGCACACACACACACACACACACACACACACACACACACACACACACACACACACACACACACACACACACACACACACACACACACACACACACACACACACACACACACACACACACACACACACACATATACATATATATATATACACACACACACACACACACACACACACACACACACACACACACACACACACACATATATATATATATATATATATATATATATATATATATATATATATATATATATATATATATATATATATATATATATATATATGTTGGTTGTCCATCGGATCCGATGATGACATTTACGTTCTGCAGCTCATCGATGCATGCGAAGGTGGCTCTGCAGTCCTAGCCTGGAGGCGCAGAGTCTTGAACAGTGGGGGCATTGGAAGTCCGTTGTTGTGATCACTGCTGATGCAGCCCTTGTCGCTTTTCTCTGGCATCAGTGAGCTTCTGGCGTCGTGCTTCTTCGTAGTTTGCAGCAGCTTTGTTGACTGAGACTCTCCATTTTGGTCTGTCCATAGCACGCTCCTCCAGTTCTCTCGGCTTGACGTGACACCACTGGATGTTTGCTTTCACAGTGTCTTTGTATCGCAGCTTTGGGCGGCCTTGGTTTCTCTTGCCCGAGCTGTAGCTCACCATACATCAGGCGTCTTGGCATCCTAAACTCCTCCATACGGATGACATGCCCCACCCATCGAAGTTGGGCCTTGATGAGCATGGACTCAACGCTGGTGGAGTTGGCACGTTACAGGACCTCCAGGTTGGTGATGTGGTCCTACCAGCTGATTCCAAGTATGGAAACGGAGCGCTCGCATGTGAAAGTATTCCAGTTTTTTAAGTGTCTGCGATACAGTGTCCATGTTACACAACCGTAGAGAAGGGAGGGGGGGTACCACCGCATTGTAGACCTTCAGTTTCGTTGATAGTCGGATACTGTGTTGATTGAGCACTCGGGTGCGGAGTCTGCCCATTGCCTGGCTAGCCTTGCCGATTCTAGAGACGATTTCTTTATCCAGGGAGCCATCACAGGAGATGGTGCTTCCCAGGTACTTGAAATGTTCGACATTGGCAAGTGTGTGTCGTCGATGATAATGCTGGGTGCGGGTGTGGGTGGTGTTTGGTGCAGGTTGCAGGTGGTGAAGCACCTCTGTCTTGCCGAGACTGACAGTCAGGCCGAAGAGTTTTGAGGCCTCAGAGAAGCGATATAGCATCATCTGCAGGTCGGATTCTGCATGGGGCCACAAGGGCGCAGTCATCAGCAAAGAGGACTTCTTGAAGGAGGGTTTTGCATGCTCTTTGTCTTGGCAGTGAGACGACACAGGTCGAAGAGGGAGCCATCCAAACGTAGCGAATGTAGACCCCTTTCTCCAGGTCGCGGACGGCATGGGACAGCATACAGGTGAAGAACACATTAAATAGGACTGGAGCTAGAACACCAGCCCTGTTTCACACCGTTGGTGATTGCAAAGGCTTCCGTCACATTCCCGCCAGAGAGGACCTGGCCAGTCATGCCGTCGTGAAAAAGCCTGATCATTGATATAGACTTTGGCGGGCATCCGATGCGCTCTCTAGGACTGTCCAGAGGGCCTCTCTATTGACCGTGTCAAAAGCCTTGGTCAGATCTATGAAAACAGAGAAAAGGGGGCATGTTTTGTTCAATGCACTTCTCTGAAAGTTGTCGGATGGCAAAGATCATATCAGTAGTACTTCTGCCAGGCCTGAAGCCGCATTGCGCGCTCCGGGAGGTTCTGCTCCGATACTATGATAAGTCTGTTGAGTATATAACTCTGGCAAAGATCTTCCCTGCAATAGAGAGGAGAGATATGCCCCTGTAGTTCTCACAGTCAGATTTGCTTCCCTGTGTTCTTGTAGAGGGAGACAATCAGGGCATCACGGAAATCATCAGGCATCTCCTCCTCTTCCCAGATACTCAGCAGGACATCATGAAAGGCTTCAAGGGCGTTGGGGCCTGCCGCCTTGTAAATCTCGGCAGGAATGCCGTCCTTACCCGACGCTCTGCCTGAGTTTGTCTGACGGATCGCCTTCTTAATTTCGTCTATGGTCGGGGGTTCTGCGAGCGAGTCTTGCATTGGCTGCTGGGGAATCTGGTTCAGTGTGTCTGCGTCGACCGATGAGGGTCGATTAAGCAGGTTACTGAAGTGCTCTTGCCAGCGCTTGTTCAGGCCCTCTTGGTCTTTGATCAGGGTCAAACCGTCCGAGGACAACAACGGGGAGCAGCAGCCGATATAGAGGGGCTAAAGACTGTCCTCAGAGCGCTAAAGAATTTCTTGGAACTGTGGGTATTCGCGTAATGCTGGACTTCGGCCGCTTTATCTTGCCACCACTGGTCCTGCATCAGTCGAAGGTCGGACTGGACTTTTGCCTGTAGAGTTTTAAATCTTTCACGCTTGGAGACGGAGGACAGGTCATTCTGCCACTCGATATAAGCCTTGTTCTTAGTAAGGAGGGCTTCTCTGATCTTGTCATCGTTTTTCGTCGAACCAATCTTCATGCGTTCTAGTTTTGGCACCAAGCACTTCCTTTGCAGTCTCAGCAACGGTATCCTTGAAGGAGGACCATTTCTCGGAGCTGCCTACGGAGGTCAGTCCATCTTGGAATTTTTCATCAAGTATTTCTTGAAATTTTGCCAGGCAGGTTGGATTCTTCAGCCTGGTGACATTGTAGGAGGCTCCAACAGTCTTGGGTCGGTTTCTGTGAGGTGGAGCGATATGCAGTGTCATTACAGCCCTGATCAGCCTGTGATCAGTCCAGCATCAGCACCTCTCATGGCACGAGTCACTCGGACGTCGTCCATGATGTCGCGTTGGCGTACAATGACAAAATCGATCATGTGCCAGTGTTTTGACCTCAGGTGCATCCAGGTTGTCTTGTACTTGTCTGCCATCCTGAAC